>JAOUWY010000030.1:13520753-13532453 GCA_025728095.1 Prietella phreatophila
TGTGTGTGTGTGTGTGTGTGTGTGTGTGTGTGTGTGTGTGTGTGTGTGTGTGTGTGTGAGAGAGAGAGAGAGAGGTGGGAAGAGCTGCGTTCTAAGCATAACAAGCCTGCCACACTGCAGGAGAGTGGAGACAAATTGAAGAGCAAAGAAAAAGGGAACAATTAAAGAGGATACAGTTGAGAAATGGGGGAGCAAACCAATGCCAATACTTATCTCCACTAGCCAGATGGTCAATGTGCACACATATAGGTACTCAAATTGGCTCAGATTCTCTTTCCAAAGTCTGTTCTCTTCCATTCCCTTACCCTCACTTTGAAGCAGTTTTTGGCACTTATTCACTGCAGTGCAGAAAGTACAGCAGTTTATAAAACATGCAGATCCAGACCTCCAAAGCCTCTTGGATTCATTAAAAGATCTTTTTCTTAAAAAAAAAAAAACACTCCTCAAATTGCCTTCAATTAAAGCACCCTTGGATTAAAAGAAATGGAAAGCTTGTTGACATTACTCATTGCCTGCACCACTGAAAACAGAGTTTAATATTGATTTTATGTTTTATTAGGCAATAAGCAACAAAAGGCTGTATAATACAGTGAATGTATTGCAGTTAAAAGAACCTAACAGCTAGTGGATTGCTTTTAAATTTTTCAGCATGAGAATGACTTATTCATTTACTTTCAATAACGGTCTCGTCTAGAAGACGGTGGACCATCCCAGAAACACTGAGCATGACACACACATTCATAGATACAGTGGTGCTTGAAAGTTTGTTAATTTTCTACAGTTTTTCTAAAGTTTTAGAACCTGAATCATCAGATTTTCACAAAGAGAACCCAGTTAAACAAATAAGACAAAAATATTATAATTGGTCATTTATTTATTCAGGAAAATTACCCAATATTACATACATGTGAGTGGAAAATGTAGTGAACCTTTCAATATCTGGTGTGACCCCTTGTGCAGCAATAATGACAACTAAATGTTTCCTGTAACTGTTGATCAGTCCTGCATATTGGCTTGGAGGAATTTTAACCCATTCCTCAGTAGAGAACAGCCTCAACTCTGGGATGCTGGTTGGTTTCCTAACATCAACTGCTTGCTTCAGTTCCTTCCACAACATTTCTATTGGATTAAGGTCAGGATTTTGACTTGCCATTCCAAACATTAACTTTATCCTTCTTCATCCATTCTTTGGATTCTTCTGCATGACCCACTTTCTCTTGAGATTCAGTTCATGGAGAGATGTCCTGACATTTTTCTTTAGAAATTGCTGTTATAATTCAGAATTGATTGTTCCTTCAAAGATGGCAAGTCATTTTTCTGGCTTGTCCACATGATCTTTAGCAAACTGCAGAAAGACAGCAATGTTCTTTTTGGAGAACAGTGGTTTTCTCCTTGCAACCCTGCCATGCACACCATTGTTATTCAGTGTTCTCTTGGTGGTGGACTCATGAAAATTAACATTAGCCAATGTGAGAGAGGCCTTTAGTTGACTAGAAATTACCCTGTCTTCTTTGTTACCTCGCAAACTATTACATGTCATGTGGATTGGTGGACTCCAATCTTTAGAGATGGTTTTGTATCCTTATCCAGCCTGCTGAGCATCAACATCTCTTTTTCTGATGGCCTCAGAAATCTTCTTTGTTCATGTCATGATACACATCCACAAACATGTGTTGTGAAGATCAGACTCATTTCATTTAATTGGGTTCTCTTTGTTTATTTTTAGGACTTGTGTGAAAATCTTATGATGTTGATCTTATGATGTATGGTCATATTTATGCAGACATATAGAAAATTCTAACAAACTTTCAAGCACCACTGTATTTAGGGGTAATTTAGCATAGCCAATCTACCAACTGCTATGTTCTGGCATGTGGAAGAAAACCAGAGAACAGAACCTAGAGGAAACCTAGGGTGGAGACAACTTTAGAGACTCCACACAGTCACTGACCCGAGCTCAGGGTGAACCTAGGAATGCTGGAGCTGTAAGGAAGCAATACTACCTGACATCATGGTGTTTAGCACTAGTATCACCCATTTACTAATTGGGAAATTAAATGGTTTTAAACATTGCATGAAAGCCTATATGCATATTATGAATGAGCAGTCATTATTAGATATAGAATCACTTATCTATAGCTATTTATTTATTTATTTAAAACATACCCATGTTAAAAACTAGTCAAAGGCCAACTGGGTTTGGTACACTATTGTATATGCAGTTAGATTTTTTGGTATTCCAAAGTAACTAAAAGATACTTTAGGTAATCAAGTGTGAGTTGAAATTAAATAGCACAATACCTTAGGGTGCTTTTGCCCATATCTCCATAAAACCAACTCTAAATATTGTGTCAAGGACAGACATGCCCATATCTACACTATGCAACCTAAATGGTCTGCACTTATATAGCGCTTTTTTAACCTTAGCTCATTCATCAATTCACACACATACACCAATGGCAGCAGACCTGCCATGCATAGCACTAGCCTGCCATTGGGAGCAACTTGGGATTCAGTGTCTTGCCCAAGGACACTTCGGCATGTGGAGACCCACATTTGATGTGGGGATCGACCCACCAACCCTACGATTAGCGGAAAACCTGCTCTACCACCTGAGCCACAGCTGCCCAATCCTAAGACAGATGCTACCTGAATAAGTACCCAGTGATTAACACACACTCACCTTTAACAATTTGTTTGGCACAACTGCCGTAGACCTGCTCTTGGGTGGTATTGGTGGGAAAGACTTGGTCAAATACGAAAGACTTCCCCTGCAAGAAACACACAAGTGTTACAGTCCAGTAATCACAAATGAGTGATGCAGAAACTAGTCATTGAACAGAGGAGAAAGAGAAGGACGAAAAAAAAATGATGGATAAATAAAATAGGTTTACAGAAATCTATCATGCACGTGGCTGTGATTTCCTATCATCAGAAACACAATCTGTATTCACAGCCAAGCTTTTTTAATAGCTTCTATTGAAGAAATCGTTGTTTGCAAAAGCCATCTGGATCATTATCCAAATTAATGTAATCAATTTCGATTGCATAAACAGCTTTTAGCTTCTTATACCTGTACATTTTCAGGGAATAGTGGTAGATCTTACATTTTTTTAAACATCTGGTCAGGACCATATCCTGTTTAAATCTGACCACAACAATAGATCCAAATGGTTGGAGGATTAAACAGATATTGAGACAGATAATGGCACTGTATTACAGAACTACTCCATCAGAAATACCATTTTGCACAACAAGTACATTTTGTACTTAAAAATACAGTAGGACAAGCCAGAACTGTAAACAGGTATTATACTATGAATGCTGTAAGTCTTAATTATTGTAACTACCTTACAACTCTGCTGCCAGTAAAAAAAAATACATTGTCCTTTTTTACAGTGCATTTAAGTAAATAAATAAATAAATAGATTATTGAGTCAGGGGACAAAAATACTTCATAATATAATGTTGCTGAACTGCTGAATGAACCTAAAAATCCTGTAATAGTTATTCACAGTCAGCACTGTGTCAGATATAATGTTTTTGAAGGAAAATGGATTCAGTGGAGTTTTCTTCCATTGCTGAACAGGTAATGCATTTATTTCTTATCTAATCTGGTGGGTAGATAGTGAATGATAGTCATCTGATGTATCCCCATTGTGGAATTAGTATTATTACCCATTTGCAAAGTTGTTTAGCTAGACTCATGATAGCAGGAGGTATTTGTGTGTTTCTCTGTATTTCTGCATTTCAAAATCAGTGACATCAGATAGAACTCAATCACTGGGGCATCTATTTGCCTTCATGTGTTTATTGGCCTGTTGAACAACAAAATACATGCATTATATAATTCAACCACAGAGACCACAGATCAGGTATTATACACATGTAAAGTAAACCAGAGGTTATAGTTTTGTTCTCTAAGATTTTGTTTTTGTGTCTAAGGTGCACATATATAGCTGTGAGATTACAACTGTGAGGTTTTGCGCTTTCACCTGGGACTCAGCACAGTGAAAGCCATATTCATGCGCATAATAAATTAAATAATGATCGTTATCTTAGCATCTCTATTAGAGGGCAGCACCTTTTATATGTTTAACTTCCAGGTCAGAACAGTTCAGGAAGCACCTTCTTACAATAATTATGGCAGCACTGTCGGATGTGAGCATATATTTACAGATGCATAAGCAGTGAAACAATTCCTACTATTACTGGCATCTTCCCAAAAACCAAAACAAATGTATACACAGATAAATACACTTATTTATCTTCATTCATCTTCAGTAACCTCTTTATCCTGGTCAGGGTGATGGTGGATCTGGAGCCAATACAAGAAACACCAGGAGCCAGGCAGTGGAATTCACACCTGATGTGATGCAAGTCCACTACAGGGTACCATTTACACATACATACATTCATACACTCATTCACACCTACAAGCAATGTAGTGTAGTCAATCCACCAGCCTGCATGTTTTTTGGCCAGACAGTATCTCAAGCTCAGGATCAAACTAGGGACCCTGGAGCTGTGAGATCCTGAAGCTGTGAGCTATCCACTATCCACTGTACATATAATTTATATGTGAAATAATGACTTCACATTGTGCTCTGCGGTGGATTGTCCCCTGCCTTGTGCCCCGAGTTCACTGGGATGGGCTCCAGGCTCCTCATGTGACCCTGTGTAGGATAAGTGTTTTAGAAAATGGATGGATATTGAATTTATGACTTTATGATTCTGTCTGGTATTTTAATCAAAATTGTTTCTCAACTCCTATTATTCAAAACCCCAATACTTAGTCACACACACACACATACATGAACTCCTTTCATCCTCTGTTTCCCACTCATTAATTAGTCCCTCTACTTCCTTCTCCACAGGGAAAGCACTGAGCCCCCACTATAGAAACAACACCAGAGCTAGGCGCTTTCTCACTCTCTGTAAGCATAACAACTCATGACAGACACATCCCCACTGCACTCTGTAGTTAAAACAGAGGATATTTACAGATGAATTACCTAGGGAAACCTGCCTATATTTACCATAATGTGTTAGATAGTATCAGCACATACTGAGAATCAAGCTAATCCAACACACACATGCATACACACACTGTTACACGCTGTTACTATATTTGTCAGGACCATCCACGGACATATGAAACGGGATGAAATAAAGGGGTACTTGGTCCCCACCAAGATATAAAAACATATCTATGACCTTCTTGACTAAAACAAGCTGAAAGCAGGAATACGCCAAGATTATTTCCTGTCACCTCTTACCAGAACAAACAGAACATGTAGTTTATCTATTTCTCTACAGAAATAGACCATGCTACATTATTAAATATTAAACCTAGATTCCAGTGTGAGGGTATGAGGAGGAAAGATATGGAGTGAGAATGAATGGGTTTCATTCTGAGATTGCAAAAACTCAATAACATTAAGACTTAGTGAGGGCCAAGCGAGTGAAAGAAAAAATGAAAGGCAAAGGAGGCAAATGAAAGGAAACTGAAAACAAGATAAGAAAAAGAATAAAAGAATGTGCGAAATAATATTTTAAACATTAAAATATACGGGGCATGGGTACTCCATAAGCAGTTTTGGGAAGAATACAGTCTACATTCTCTTGCTCACACATGAACCACCAGTATTGAAGTTGTAGCATAATAAGTCCTTTCCCATGAGAAAGGTAGGGACCATGAAAGTTTAGTTTTCTTGAAACATTAACATGACAATTTACTGGTTAAACTGTGCTGAAATGTATGACTAGTTTCTTCTTAATCAGAAGAGAATTAATATGTATATTCAAATTATATACAAATAGTTCTCATTTATTTAAAAAACAGTGCTAAAGACATTGGCTAGTAAATATGTATAAATCTGTAAATCTACATAACACAATATATGTATATAATGTATATATACCTAATAAGTAACTGGTAATCTTATTATGTAATCCACTGCCAGTTTCAAAGGTTATGATGTCATATAATGTCTTCATGTAGATATCATTAATTCACCCTAGTAAGTGCTTTATCCTGGTCAAGGTCACAGTGGATCCAGAGTTTATCAAGGGAACACTGAGTCAGGAATACACCCTGAATGGGACAGGGCAGTATGAATATACACATTCACACCTTGGCTGCAATTTAGAGTCTCTAATTCATCTACCTGCTCCAATTAATCTACCAGCATCTAGCAGAGGAAACCAGAGAACTAAGGCAAAACCCATGCTAAGCAAGGGAGAACATGCAAAAGTCTGCACAGACACTAAGCTCATGATCGATCCAGGGGTCACACAACCTGCTGTGCCACCATGCTGGCATGAACTACATCATTGTTTGGCTTTGTTCTACTGGTCAAAGTTCATTATCTAATCAGGCACATTTTTGCAGCTCCCGAACACACAAATGTCCAGTGTGTGTGGCTTTGACTGGACAATGCTTCAATAAAATTTCCTTATTAGAAAGGGTTCCAAATAAAACCTTTTATGAACCAAATCATCCAGTGTACCTTTAAAGACTCATTGAAGAACCTTTTTTCTAAGAGTGTACTATTGCTGAACAGAACATTCTGTCTGAAATAAGGATAAAGCCCATCTCTCGTATTCTCACTATTTCACATCCTCAGAACATAATGATCTTTGTAGTTATCTCCTTCTCTCTGCCTCTGTTTTATTAAAGATTCTCTGTGATTAGATTTATTCATTTCCGTCACAGTGGAGACCTGCTGCTGCTCATTCTCAGTGCTGTGAGACTTCACGCAGGATGCACTGCTGACATTTTTCTCCTGTTGTTCTGTGAATATTATGTACACAATGCAAGACAATTCCTGCCTTTTATGTGCATGTATTAGGGAGTAATGCAATGCCAGTATCTCTTTTTGTATCTGTATCTGTTTAGTGCTCAAAATATTCTTATCTATTTTCATTATCACATTTAAACCAGAAGTGGGTTTTTTACATAAGGGGCAAACACTATCAATATGACCCAGAGACACAAGAAAACAGGGCTTCTGGAAAAATAAATCTATTTATTTGAGGGTTTTAAATTTTTTTAAACTTTATTCTCTGTCTTCTGTCTAAAGTGCTTGACTAAACAAACTATGTTTTAAAAAGTCTTTACCAAATCAAGAAAGTGTTATATGCAGTTGACAACATTAGCCATCTAATAATAATATATTATTTTTCCTTTAGTTCTTTGGTTTGTTGGACATCTGACCATCACACTCATGCATGTGATTTTTCAACATCCAGTTCCAGATGTAGTTCCTCTGTGCTGTTACATTACCTCCACTCTTCTGGGAAGACTTTCCACTAGATTTGGGATGTCGGCTGTGGAGGCCTGGGGTGCAGTCAGTGTTCCAGTTCATCCCAAAGTTGTTCAGTGGGGTTGAGGTCAGGGCTCCATGCAGGCCACTAGAATTCTTCAATGCCAACTTTGGTAAACCATGTCTTCATGGACCTTTGCGCACAATGGAATTGTCATTCTGGAGCAAGTTTGGGTCCCTTAGTCCCAGTAAAGGGAAATTGTAATGTTACAGCACACAAAGACATTCTAGACAATTGTGTGCTTCAAACTTACGAAATCCTTCACCAACACCCCCATCATCAAACATCCAGACACATCGAAACTGTTCATAGTGGAGGTGGACGCATCAGAGACCAGGGTAGGAGCAGTGTTAGCTCAACATTTCGGAGAGAGGCCAAAGCTCCATCCAGTGGCATTCTTTTCTAAAAAGCTTTCCCCCACTGAGAGGAACTATGATGTGGGCAATCGAGAACTCTTGGCAGTCAAATTAGTCGTTGAGGAGTGGCAGCACTGGTTAGAAGGAGCAAGACATCCCTTCGTCATCTTCACAGACCATAAGAACCTGGAATATCTACGCACTGCAAAGAGACTCACCCCCCGCCAGGCCTGATCGTCCCTGTTTTTCACCCGGTTCCACTTTACATTATCATTCAGACCAGGATCCAAGAACACAAAGGCTGATGCCCTGTCTCATCTGGACCACACAGAAAGTGTCAACGACCACGAGGAGTATATCATCAATCATTCAAGTATCATCAATGTGCTAGAGTGGGACCTGGACCAAGAACTAGAAGATATTCCATAGTCGCAAATTCCAGAAAAATTTCCCACAAACAGATGATTTGTACCCGAGGAGTACCGGCAACAACTCCATATCTGGGCTCATACCGTACTCAGTACAGGTCATCCAGGAGCACAGCGCACACACCATCTCCTAAGAGAGAAATACTGGTGGTCCAATATGGAAGGAGATATACACAAGGTGGTAGAATCCTGTTCATCTTGCGCACAGAGTAAGGTACCTCGGACACTCTCAGCTGGAAGGCTCAAGCCTCTACCCGTAACTGAATGCCCATTTCCTCTGGAAATTGATAGGCAGCCAGCGTACTTAGTTAAGAAAATCATCAAGTCTAGACACAGGAGGGGCAAGCTGGAGTATCTAGTCGAGTGGGAGGGCTACAGACGTGAGGAACAATGCTGGGTTCTTAAACAGGACATACTAGATCCACAGCTTACTAAAGACTTTCACACAATGCATCCTGATCTCCCAGGTCCACGACCCGGGGGGAGACCAAGAAAGAACTCTGCTCCCGGAGTGAGCCCTTTGGGGCGGGGGGGTTCTGTCATAGCTCAGCCCGATCAGGACTCAGTTTCCCAAGAAGCAACACTCACCTCTCATGCATGCATGTGCTCACCATCCCCAGATTTCTAATCAGTCATACCTGTCACTAATCACACACACAATCTCACCACTAGTATTTAGCAGTCATTTACTCAGAACTCAGTGCGAAGTATACGTTCAGTTAACTCTGTGTTGCCAAGCCTTCTTCATTAGTTTGTCTTCTTCTTATTCTCAACCATAGATTCAGTCTACGACTACGCTCTCAGCCTATCCCAGTTTGTTTTGTTTGTCCGATCACCTGACCATTGACTGTATTACAACTAAGTCTTTTGAACTTCCCTGTATCACGTTCTACACCTGCCGCCCGCTTCTGCTTCCGTGCCAACCGAGGTTCGTGACACAATGCATCATCTACCACTCACTGTGCTTAAACATTTTGTGCTAGTTCCAATTCTTTTTTCCTCTTTTTCTGTTGTAGGTAGGATGGGAATTTTACCTGGTGTGCCTAAAACCTCGAAACCCTCCCCACAAGTTTCTGAATCAGCTATTCTCTGAATCAGCTATTCTTCTATACACATTTAAGCAAAAACCTCATTTTCAGGTGTTATTTTTTTTTGTTTTTACCCTGTTGTATCCTGATGCACACACCTAGTCTGAAGCTGGCAATCTTTCTTAAAAAATTTTTTTTTTTAATGAAAACTCCATTTACAGTTGGATATGTATTTGTATTCAGTTAGGACACATTATCAATTTGAATAATGTTATCATATTCAGTTATACCCCTAGTACGTACAGAAAATCAGACCCTATCTCACCAAACAAACTACCCAACTACTAGTCCAGGCTCTTGTCATCTCAAAACTGGACTACTGCAACGCACTACTCTCGGGCCTCCGAGCCAGCTCCATCAAACCCCTTCAAATGATTCAGAATGCAGCAGCATGCCTCGTCTTCAACCAACCCAAAAGAACCCATGTCACACCTCGCTTCATCTCCCACCACTGGCTTCCTGTAGCTGCCTGTATCAAATTCAAGGTCTTGATGGTACCTTGCAGCAGCAACCCCTTACCGCAACACTCTCCTTGTGGTTTACGTTCCCTCACACAATCTGCATTCGATTAACGGACGAAACTTAGTAGTACCTACTCAGCGTGGCTCAAGGTCCCTTTCCAGAACCTTCAAACTAACTGTTCCTCAGTGGTCGAATGAACTTCCAACCTCAATCCAGACCACAGAATCTGTCACTGTCTTCAAAAAAAACAGCTAAAGACCCACCTCTTCCGTGAGCAGATAACTAACCCTTAAAATGCCAACCCCACATTATTTAAATAAATGAATACATCCATCCATCCATCCATCTTCTATACCACTTTATCCTTTTCAGGGTCATGGGGAAACCTGGAGCTTATCCCAGGGAGCTGAATACATAAATAAATAATAAAAATAAATAAATAAACTTACTCTGGCTCTTACACCTCTACTCTGTGTATGTTCCTTCTTTAGAACTCGATTATAAATCTTGCATGGTCGCACTACTAGCCCTACTACTGTGAGTCACTTTAAATAAATTGTATGTAAATGTATGTATGTACAGTCTCCTCTGAAAGTTCTGGAGTGGCAATTCCCAGAAGAAAAGAATGAATTTTTTTCATTACAATGAAAACATTTGGGTTAGAGATCAAAAGATGGATATGAGATGAAAATTTCCACTTTCATTTCCTGATATTTACATCTAGATGTGTTAAACAACTTGGAACATGACACATTGGGTGGCAGACCACACAATTGTTAGGTGAACAAAAGTATTGTAACAGATAGTCATAAAGTAAATTAAAGTAAATGACACTTAATATTTGGTTGCACATATCTGGCTTGCAATACATGCATCAAGCCTGTGACCAACTGACATGATCATCCTTCTTTTTTGATGATTTTCTTGGCTTGTACCGCAGCTTCTTTCAGTTCAGGAGGAAAAATGAATACTCTGTTCGATTAAGGTCTGGTGATTGACCAGTGATTGTCTGGTGGTTGACCAATCGAAAAACCTCCGGTGTAAACCTTTAGAGTGCTTTGTTGAGTTGGCAGTGTGTTTTGGATCATTGTCTTGCTGCATGATAAAGCTCCGCCTGATTAAGTTGGATGAATTTCTCGGGAAATTGGCAGACAACATGTTCCTGTAAACTTCTGAATTACATCATCACGAGTTACATCATCAATAAAGATTAGGGATTCTGCTCCAGAAGCAGTCATGCAAGCCCAAGCCATGACACTACCTCCACTATGCTTGACCGTAGAGCCTGTATGTTTTGGATCATGAGCAGATCATTTATTTCTCCACAGTTTGGCCTTTCCATCACTTTGGTAGAGGTTAATCTTGGTTTCAGAACTTTTGTGGCTCATCTCTGTATTTCATTGTGAATTCCAACCTGATTGTTTGATTCTTACATGCCTGATGAGTGTTTTGCATCTTGTGGTAGGGCCTCTGCACTATATTTCTGCTCTCAAAGTCTTCTTAAAATGGTGGATTGTGATACCTTCACCCCTGCCTTGTGGAGGGTGGTGGTGATGTCACTGACTTGTTTTTTGTTTTTTCTTCACAGCACTCACAATGTTTCTGTCAGCAACTGCTGTTGTTTTCCTTAGTCAACATCTGGTTGTTAGTACACCAGTGGTTTCTTTCTTTTTATGGACATCATTGTATTGTCTATGCCAAATGCTTGTCCAATGACTCTGATCCCTCTTTTCTCAGCTTTAAAATGGCTTGCTTTGCTCCCACAGACAGCTCTCTGGTCGTCATGTTAGTTTATCCTTTTTAACAACAAATGCAGTCTTCACAGGTGAAACCTAAGGCTCAGGCTTAGGGTTAGCAAGTTCACCTCACACCTCCAGGGTCCGGGGTTCAATTCCCACTGGGGCAATGTGTGTGCGGAGTTTGCATGTTCTCCCCTTGCTGCAGGGGTTTCCTCCGGGTACTCCTCCCCCAGTCCAAAGACATGCATGGTAGGCTGATTGGCGTGTCTAAATTGTCCGTAGTGTATGAATGGGTGTG
>JAOUWY010000030.1:13561000-13571188 GCA_025728095.1 Prietella phreatophila
TCAGGATTTCGGGGAGCTCCTCAAGTGCTAGAATCAGGTTCAGGTACCCAGCCAGTGTGGGCTGGTGCCACTGAAGCAAATCCTTTACCTCAATTTTGTCCAGCCCCACCGCCGTGGCCCCCATCCCCCGCAGTGTCTCAGTTACTTCTCTTTCGGAGATCGGTGTTAGTATCTCCCACGCCTGCTCTTCCTGATCCACTGCTCCACATCTAAGCTCATTCGGCATTGTTGTAGACTGCTAAAAATCTCTTTCCAGTACTCCTCCCGACCTTCACAGTGAAAATCCATCTTTCTATAGGCCTCTCTCCAGCGTCCATTGAGCACTGTAGCCACAGCATCCCTCTTCCTCAGCTTGTAAAGCCGCTTGATGTTGGCATAGTCAGCCCTCCAAATAGGTCGCCTCGATGTTAAACTTTGACTTCTGTCCTCCTGATTGGTCTAGAAATCCACTTTGAAGGAAAGGTCCTTTCTGCATGGGCGTTCAAGGAAGAGATTGCTTCTCCTTTGCTTAAGTGACCTTGCATAAGGCCCTCCGCAATGTCATTGAGGCAATCAGCCTCCAGCAGCATATCTCTGATCTGATCAACTGCTTTCTCCAACAGCCTTCTCCTCCAGTCATCAGAGATTACAATCAAAGTCTCTTCCACTACTGCAGCCTGGAGTAACTCATTGGGGATAGCACTTTGTGTTTGTTTTTCTCCTCCTTCTCTTCTCCTCTGCCATGAGCTGGTCTCCTTCTCTCTCGTTACTTGTCTGGAGTCCCTTGTCGTGTGTTCTCCAGTCTATCTGCAATCAGCCTTCCCAGGTGGACATGGTGGTAGCCACTCCAGCACCTTTAGCCTCTTCCTAATGGATTCCACTGTGCAGTTACCCACTAACGTTCTTCCCAGTAGAGCCGCATGATCTTTTTTCAACATCCCGTGCTTCCACAAGAGGTCTGCCTGGCGCCGAAGCTCTTCGTCTTCCACCCTACTTCATACTCTTCTTCCAGCTAACGCCTTACTTGGAGATGCTGTAACGGGAGGAATCGGTGCAGATAGCACATTAGATTGCTTCTTCTTTCCTGTAGTGCCCGTCCCTTCCCTCTCCTGGGTCGGGCACCAGCCAAGCAGCTTCAGACTCTTTTTCAAAGCCTCCGTGAATCTCATGGGGAAATACTGCCACAACTGCTCCAGGTGCTGCTGCTTCATCATTCCTTCTTGCCAGACGTTATTGGCATGCCTTTGCAGGGCGCTGTCTTCATCAGCCGACCAAACCAGCTTCCTCATAGGCATTGACACTAGCCTCTCAGAATTCCACTCCTCCAGATATCTGTGGTGCCTATGCATCACCACGCTCCACGAGGTGCCCAGGCCTGTGAATATGGCTCACGCCATACCCATTCCCTTTGCTCCCCCTGATCGTCCCAATGCGTTTCTGTGGGTGTTTTTGATGAATCATGGCATTCCCACGATCAAACATAAACTTAAAATAATACCGGCCAGACTTTAACCATGACTCATCAATGGTGTGTGTTTATATTATGCAAGGCCTATGGCAGTTAGTGTGTTGCAGTATAACTTCACATTGTATGATATTTTATCTTGTACAGACCGGCAATGTTTTCTTTTAGGGTAATGGCAGGGAATTGGTAAATTAGGAATGATATAGCTGTTTTCCCAAGATGCCCATCCCTAATTTTGACTAGTATAGCTAACCCAGGCCAGCAATACTAGTCGAAATTAGGGATGGGCATTTTGTCTACTCGAGTACTCGAAGTAATTAATTAGCAACTATTATGGTTTTTCAAATATTACCTTTCATGTGGTGCATTATAGAGCTGTTTGTGTATGTAAAGAGTTATTGACTCCCAAAAGAAGGAAGCGTTTCTGAACAGCTGAAACAAGTCGTTAGTAATTCCAGACTACTAACCTATGTAGGTTTGTAATAAAAGCCTCGCCTCTGATCTCATCGGCTGCTCGAGAACAGACGGAGCTGAAATTCGTTATCGTAGTGGGCATTTCCTTTTAAAAAAAATAAATAAATATATATATATTACACACACACACGACACAATCACAAAAGGGAATGCATAATGTGCAGCAGTTTTACTTTACTTACTCAGGACCCCTTGAGGCAGAATCGTGGGAAGAAATTGAGGTGTCTGGCTATTGGTCTTCTCCTGCTCATTCAGCGAGTCACATGTTTCCTGTCCAGTGACTGGTACAAGTGGGGTACACGACACAGAGGTAGAAACCAGTGCAGGACTGGAAAGAGTCCCCTGCAATATGCAAACACACACACAAAATAGCTTAACCTGAACTGTCTTACATACACCGGCTCAAAACCTGTACATTTGTTTATGGAATATCAGCATATCTCTCAGCTGGCATACTAGTTCCCTTGCTAATATTAATGTGGGTTATGCTACTGAGTGCACAAGATAGGCAATTTATTTTTATGTTTTAATAAAAAGAAAAATATCTCGCATGGAGTATTAAATTCTGTGTGGTTGATCAGAAATACTGAGCTGGCATTCAGTAAAGCTTTTGCTGTGGTGGTCAATAATTCTGTTCACTATTGTCAATGAGTATATTATGTCTATCATATGCAAACACTTCCACTACCTCGATTATGCAACAATAAAGATGCTTTTGAACCCTCTAGTAGATAATCAAAATGTGGGTGTTTTTTTTCCTTTTTAAATAGACAAAACACATATGGTCAGCAAGTGTGAGCAAGTGTACCTGAGTATGAGATGGGGGGGATGGTGTGTGGTTGGGAAGGGTTTCAGCCTGTGCAAGAGCTGCAGCCAACAGTGCAGGGTTCAGGGACAGGAAGGCAGGAGGAGGAGGGGGAGGAGGAGTGAGCTGGGCAGAGAGCAAAAGTGACTGGCCATCTGCAGGTGATGCTAGAGCCTGGAGAGCGTCCAAGAGTCCTGGCCCCATCAAGACAGAGTCCAGCAGAGCTGGGGACTTCTCTAGAGACATGCCTTCCCCAAATACCTGCTGCTGCAGGGGAGGGAGGTCTAAATTGAGTCCTGGCAATGGGAGCATGGCAGCTGGGTTCTGCCCAAGAAGCAAAGATGCCATGAGCAGTGCCTGTAGTCCAGGGTTCTTTTCACCAGCCTCAAGCCCTGGAGCTACACCCGGACCCAACCCTGGAGCAGGAGGATTTAATAGACTAACTAGGTTAAGAGGGAGGTCCCCCTGAGGTCCCAGAGCAGAAGGCAGAACGTTGAGTGAAGAAGCCTGGCTGAGGAGGTTGTTTGCTGGTTGCTGAGTTTGGGTGCCTCCAGTTGGGGGAGCCTGAGTGCCTGTCCAGAGCCCAAGAGGCAGAGAACCTAAGAAAGGGGGAAGAAGGGAGGGCAGGGCTGCATTCGAGGAGAGAAGCTGGAGGAGCTGTTCCTGTGTCATGAAAGGGAAAGACTCGGCCAGCTGCAAGGTGCTCGCGTGGTCAGCCGCAGAGTTCTGGAGATCGGCCGAAGAGGTGCCGGGTGCATGGGCTAGGGAGAGGTTAGTGTCAGGATCACAGCCAGAAAGTAGCTTAGTCTCCAAATTGTGCTGCTCTTCTGACATTACCGGACCTGAAGAGAAATAAGTCACACTTGTTTAACCTAAGAGGAAATAGCCATTTCATTCTAGTTGTTTATTTTTGAAGCTAGAAGGTTTCACAACCTAAACAAATTATTCAATATATATCAGTTGCAATCAAAATTATTCAACCCCCATTACAAAAAAAAATTACAGGTTTAATGTCAAAATGTAGAATTTCAGCTGCTGAATTGTTCAATTCAAATAGTTCAACACAATGAATGTTTCAAGTGGTTTCCCCAAATTCAACTGAAAATGCAACTTCTAATGACCTCCAGTCTCAAAATTATTCAACCCCCTGAATAGAATCCCTCACAACAGCATAAATTTACAAAGCAGGTGTTGTCTCGAGCACACCTGATGCAACTAATCAAGGGCTTCATTAATTGCACTAGGTGTGCTTGAGCTGGAACACATGAAATACCTGAACTGGCTAGGGGCAGAAAATGGAAGCTACCAACGGCTGCAACCGGATTTCTGAGAAGGCAGGTTGTGAAAAACCCTCAAGTGACTACAAAAGACTTGGTGGCAACAGGCACTGAGGTTTCAGTGAGCACAGTAAGGCACAAGTGTACTAAATGCAGAAGGTTTCCATGCCAGAACTCCAAGACGTACACCACTACTGACCTAAAAGCACAAGAATAGCCAAGTCAAAATCATATAAATAAGCCTGAGAAGTTTTGGTATTCTGTACTTTTCAGCACGATGGATCAGAGGTATGTCTGGAGAAAGAAGAATGAAGAACACTCTGTCCACAGTCAAGCATGGTGGTGGCTTGGTGATGTTCTGGGGCTGCTTTGCATCCTCTGGTACTGGAAACCTGCAGCGTGTGGAAGGCAAGATGGGTTCATCGAAGTATCGGGAAATCCTAGGAGAAAACTTCATGCCATCTGTGAAGAAGTTGATACTAGGGCATGATTGGACCTTCCAACAGGACAAACAGTCATGGAAATCTTCCAGGACTTCCAGAAGAAGTCCTGGAAGATTCTATAGGACCATCAGAGTCACCTGACTTGAATCCCACAAAAAATCTCTGGTGGGATTTGAAGGCGGCGGTTGCAGCACACAAAACCAAGAATATTACTGAAATGGAGGCCATTGCTCATGAGGAAGGAGAAAATATTCTCACGACACTGGTGTCTGGTTATGCATCTCTTTTGTAACAGGTCGTAACAGTAAGTGTGCTCTAAGTACTAAAGATGCTTGCCATGAAGGGGCTGAATAATTTGCAACTGGAGAAATCATTATAAGTTGCATTTTCAGTTGAATTTGGGGAAAACACTTGAAGCGTTCGTTGTGTTGAACTATTTAACTTGCTTTTGTTTTATCTGTTCATTGCAAACAGCTGAAAGTCTGCACATTTTGACAATAAACCTGATTTACAATGGAGGATGACTTGATTGCAACTGTATACATGCTTCTGAAAACTAAAATCTTACCATCACTATCTGTAGCCTGGTTTTGGTCTGGCTGGTTTGTTTGGTAAATGTTATGATCAGGTCCCATATCCCCTAGTTTGGATGCACAGGTTTTCTCTGATATGGTGGAAGCAGATAGGCAGGTGGCTGAGGGCAGCTGGCTCATCACATCAAGGGTATGGTAGCTAATGGAAGGCTCAGTTCCTGCACTGGTGCTTGTGTGAGGCAGGCTGAAGTTCAGAACTGGACTATTTGATGTTTTGCGGTTTACTGCAACTGCTTCCGTGTCTTCACACATCAGAGAAAGGGGCTGACCAGTTGCCAGCTGGGTAAGAGAATCCAAAGCAGGCACCAAGGGTTGGGGCTGAGACTGCTTCATGTGGATGTGTGTTTGTGGTCCAAGCTGGCCGTCATACTGAGGCATATGAGACGTAACCAAAGGTATGTGCCTGTTGGGTGGTACCGTTGTTGTAGTGTTGTTCTGGGCATTCTGCATACTGAGGAGCTGAAGCAGGGCAGAGAGGGGCTGGGAGGAAGCAGGGGGTGAGGAGAGAGGAAGGGAATTTGAAAGAGCCATCCTCTTGCCCTCCTCCAATTCCGTTTGCCTTAGTACACTATTAGGCACAGGAGTGGTGGAAGGAGGCACGCCAGACAATCGTGCAGGATGGAGGTGGTTTTCTGAGTTAGTTACAGGAGGAGAGCTAGAGGATGATGAAGGGACGATAGGGGAGGATGCCATAGTTCGGTTTATCTGCGATTCTCTCAGCATGCTAAGAACAGTGGGTGAGCGACGCTGGCGTTTGCGGCGTAATGTTTTTTCAGACTGAGCAGGGTTTGACATAGGGAGCGAGGGGGAGTGAGGAAGCAAGAAAGCAGTCAAAGATTGGGTCGGGGCTGTAGGGGTGCTGAGGCTACTGTTTAAAGTGCTAATTAATACCTTGGACTGCTGCTCCTTGTCCAGGGCTGGAAGAGGAAGGGCACCTGTTTCTGCAGCCCTGGACTGGCTCTGGTTTTTCTGGCTGGCCATCTGGGCTTTGGCAGCTGCAGAAAGGAGGCTACTGGCTGGGAAAGAGCTGCTGATGTGCTGCTGGCTCTTCTGCTGACACAGGATCTGACCCAAAGGAAGACCAATCAGTCCTGGGGCAGAACCTAGTACTGGTCCATTCCTCTTATCACTGGAACTATTCTGGGTTGGCTGTGGGTTCAGCAGCGTGTGAAGTTTGGTTTTGCTGCTCGATGTGTGGTGCTGCTGGGTAGAGTCAGGATTGGTGGTGCTGCAGTCGTTGTACTGCTGCAAAATGCCCTCCAGACGACTGCGTGGGCTGACCGGGGGTACGGAGAGTTTGGGTGAAGAGCAAGGTTGGGTGGGAGGCAGAGGAGAAGGGGAAGGTTTAACCCCCTGAGCAAGCATGGATCCTGGAATTCCCTCAGAAAGAGAGGAGGTGGAGGAGTGACGGGATCGCTGGTGAGGGGAGAAAGTGTCCTGAGCACGAGAAGGGGATGAACAGAGAGAGAGAGGAGGGGAAGATTTCATAACTATTCCCTGTAGATAAGGCTGTCCTGCCCTGGCAATTACAGGTGAAGATGAAGAGGGGGGTGAAGTAAACAAGGGAAGGGAACAGTCTGTGTGATACATCTGGGCTGCATCTAGTTTTGTAGTGCTGGGAGAGGTTGGCTTATGAGGTGCTCTTTGGAGAATTGTTTGTGTAAGGGCAGGGCGAGGGCTCCACTGCTGCTTCCCATAAGCAGCTACACTGGGCCCTGGGGACTGGGGAGAGGTCTTCTTTAAAGGTGAGCTCGGATCAGAAGTCAGTATGGAGGTGGTGTGGGATACAGATCCATTCTGAATAAGAGAAAGAGGTGAGGGCACAGGAAAGCTGCCACTGCTGCTGGGTCTGGCCTGGTTCAGTATCAGCTGGGTCGAGTAAGTGCGCAGGGCTACATCTCCTCGAGCCACTATGGACCCTCTCTTATTCTTGCCGTCCGCTGAGCACACACCACTCCCTAGAAGAAAATACACACTTTACTGTATGAAAAACTGATTCATGAGAAGCAAATTACATACCACATCTTCAAACAATAGATCAGAAGAAGCTTCTTCACTATAAAACTAGTCAAATTTGAGACGTTATATGTCAAGATGGGTTTGCCCAAACACACGAACCAAACCCAACTGTTAATTACTAAAAGGTGTATATAATCAAAAATAAATCTGTAGCAGACATTACAATATATTCTGTTAATGTGTTAAAGATGTATAAAAAAATTAATAAATAAAAAACAATGTATATGTGGAGCTACAATGAGATTAGTGTACCTGAGCCATGAGCTGGTAATGGTATTTGGGAAACCTGCATACTATGACACAGAGCAGCCATGGCGACTACTTTCCTGCGATGGTTGCACAGTTTGGTCATATCTTCTTCCACTTTCCCTGACTGATGACTCTGATAATGAACCCCTGCAGTAGGGTCAAAGTTGAACACCTGCAGGGATGAAGAGTTCCTTAAGGGATAATGCCTTTGTTTGTATGCATACATACATATAAATTAAAAAAAGCTGTATTTGTTTGAAAAGAAAAATCAGTATCGGAAATTTTACATATTTAAAACATAAATCTGAACTATTGTTTTAAAAAGAAAAAACTGAGGAAAAACTAGTGTGGAGGCATCTCACAGAATGATTCAATAATGAATTATGCATCAAATTGAACACCAGGGTTTAGAAAATCATTTGTACTTCCTTTCCAATATTAAGATGCTGAATTCATATAATGTGCTCATCCACTAGCAATAATCTGATATGTACTGGAATGTTAATGGTGCAGAATTAATTCTTTGACTAGTTTATAAAACACCTTTCCTTATACTAGCACAAATAACATGAGATAAAAAGTAGTACTATATCACAACTACTGAATATGCTAAGCCATGCACAGCAAGATTAAGTAAACTTTTAATTTTTAAAAAATTATTATTATTATTATAGATGGCCAATCACTTACAAAAATGGGGAAATAATTTATTCTAATAAGCACATCCCATTGTGCCTTTTCTTATGAAATCTTTTATTTTAGCTGTAAAATGTAGGAAACGATAGAAAAAGGTTAATTTAAACAACTAAACAGGCATCTCACCTTATGAAGGACAAGTGGGCATTCCAGTCCACATTTACATGTGCCATCTGTCAACAGATACACCCTCACCTCTTCCACAGAACACAGAACTTTACCACTTGGGCTGGGGGAGGGAGAGAGAGAGCGAGAGAGAGCGAGAGAGAGTGTGTGAGTGTGTGAGTGTGTTTGAGGTAGGGTGGGGGGTGTTAATGCATAAATGTTCTGCTTAAGCAGCTGTGCTCACAGTGTCTGCTTAACAGCTCAGTGGATGTGTTTGAATGCAAGACTGAAGTTTGCTTTGGAGAATAGTCACACCCATCTGTGTGTAATCACAGCTGCCTTGCCTTCCATTGGATTTAAAAATAGGGTGACCAGATGTCCCGCTTTGTGTTGGAACACACAGCATTTGAGTCCTTCGTCCTGCATATCGCAACTTGAGATGATGTCCCGTGTTTTGATTGGAAAGAAAGAGTTAACCCAAACTTGAACGTGCCATGCTGGAGCGCTAGTTTGTGAATGAAGGGCGGAGTCGGAGAAGGTGAGTGGTAAGGATCAAACATCTGCGCCGAATTACAGTAATGAACAGTAATTAACAGTTGCAGTGAGCTGAGGCGAGAATGGGGAAAAGAAAAAAAAAAGAAAAAAATTAAAATATAACCCAGTAGAGATGGGTGCCTCGAAAGACAGAGAGAGCCAACCAGCACAGAGCAGTGTGTGCGTCTATAAAAGAAAACCGCTGAAAAGTGAAAGATAAAGAATATAGCACCTTTTGAGTTGTTTCAAGCCTGCCTCCAGCTTCCTCATTCCCTAACTGAATCTGGGAAGGCTTTACACTAAGGTTTTAGTTCCCCCACCCCTCATGCTTCTGCAATTATATTTCAGAACGTTATAAACTGAAATAGACAGAAAACTTCAGTTACATCGCTGACGAAGCCATCATCCCCAGGGGGTTTTGGCCAAACCTGACATTCATGCAATTGCTGTGAAGAAGAATTGAAGCCTGTCATCAAAGGAATATGGTATCTCTGCAGAACAAAAAAGGTATTATCCCATTATTAAGTCCTTTTTTTCCACTTAATTTTTTTATGCAGTAATGTTTCTCTTTGTTGCATTGTTCGATACAAGAGACATAAATATAAATAAATACAAATGGGCCAAGTGCACGTTTCTTATTCATTTAGACAGGCATCAAAATGGAAGGCCTTTGGGTGTCGGAAATAGGTTCCACATTGTCCCACACAAACTTCGTACTTCTCCCACAATTTCTTTTGCAAAAAGCCAACTATTATACTGACATTTTAATACGGACCTTAAATCTACAATTTGTGGAATTAAAAAAAAAAATTATATATATATATATTTTAAACAGAATAAATAAAGGGGGAAAATACTTGTCCTGACTATTCTGTAACATTCATTCAATCAGGGCTGTATCCGAGGTGTCACTCAGAATTGACAGTAAATTTGTATGCCACCAGCTTGTCTGATGTCATCACGACCCAACTTTAGACCAAAAAAATAAATTAATAAATAAAATAAAATCCAACTACATGGTGACTGACCAGAACTGGCAGCTAATCAGTAGTGAGAGCATAAACAAACCAAACAGAATTAAGAAAGTCCTATATTATATGCTAACAGTGAAGTGGTTTCAGGACTGTCAATGTTTTTTTTGCAGGCAAGAGAACAAATACACCGTGAACACGGATCACTTAAAAAACAAAATGAACAAGTGTTATAATTTTTATTTTAAATTGCTAGCCAGAGTTAACATCTAGTCGTGTCTTAGTGCCACAGATACGCATAGAACCTCAGAGAAAGCCTATACATTTAATTCAAGGTCTGATGAATGCAGCATGCTGCAAAAATTACACAGGGGCAACCCTTCTCCTGTAAACCAGAGCTTATCCTTTCACTAGATAGCCAAAATTAATCAACTACTGTAATTTCCAAACTATAAGCCGCTACTTTTTTCACAGACTTTGAACACTGCGGCTTAAACAATAACTACGTTTACATGGACAGCAATAATCTAATTATTGACCTTAATCTAAGTAAGGTAATAATGTGATTAAGGTGTTTA
>JAOUWY010000030.1:13626651-13641264 GCA_025728095.1 Prietella phreatophila
ATTTTAATGGTAGGTTTATTTGAACAGTGAGAGACAATATAACAACAAAAAAATCCAGAAAAACGCATGTCAAAAATTTTATGAATTGATTTGCATTTTGTTGAAGGCAATATGTATTTGACCCCTCTGCAAAACATGACTTAGTACTTGGTAATGGCTTAGTAAATACTTTTAATTTTCAATGCCCTGGCTGAGGGAAGCTTCTCACCCAAGATTTGACTGTACATGGCCCCGTCCATCGTCCCTTTGATGCGGTGAAGTTGTCCTGTCCCCTTAGCAGAAAACACCCCCAAAGCATAGTGTTTCCACCTCCATGTTTGACGATGGTGTTCTTGGGGTCATCGGCAGCATTCCTTGCTTTTCCAGTACAAGCCTGGAAAAGCAACATAAAAGAAAACTGCAACAGTTTGGCGATATCAGTGGGTCACCTACTTGATCTAGTTATTGCAAGCAACGGATATGCAACCAAATATTGGGCTGCCACCAAAGGTGCCATGTTGTGCCAAGTTGTTTAACACATCTAGATGTAAATATAAGGAAATGAAAGCTGAAATCTTGAACTATCACCTCATATTCAACTTTTGATCTCAAACCCAAATGTCTTCAGTGTACAGCACAAGCAAAATATTTGGCCTTGGTGTTCCAATACTTTTGGAGGGGCTGTACCTCATGTGTCTGAGTAGTCAGAGATTACAGATACATAATGATCACTCCATCCATTTATAAATCACTCTCATCACACAAAATCACATTTAGTACACCTATACACACACATTTTGCACAGAGGTGGCAGTCTGTTATACACACACACACACACACACACACACACACACACGCACACACAAAAACACACACTCTTGATGCCTATGGTAAATTCATGATATCTCTTTGAATGCATAGTGAGAAGTGAGACTTTCATTGTCGTATTTACTGTCTCTATATCGTCATCAGTCCAATGCCACACATTCTTCAGCCATATTTTAGTTCCAAAACCAGCGTGTCCCAAAGTGGTTTCTTCCTCTTATACTGAAGCAATTTGCCAACAATTTACAACTGATCATCTATTTAAGAACAAGATGTATTGCTCTTTATCCATTTATATTTCTGCTTAATGTTGAAACAACATTAAGTTGTTTCAACTTAATCTGTGAAACACGTTAATTCCTGTTATAACATTCCTTCTCCAGGCTCTCTTTTTTTCTGTTGATGTTAATAAGACAAAAAAAGAAGCTTGTCATGTTACCAAGAAACCCCATTTTGAAGGCTATCCCATGTCGAAAAATCACTCGAAAATGTTACAGCTTTACAGTACCTCTGACTGTTATAAAGCGCTGACAGTGGAGACATCTTTCATAAACGTTAACGAAGTGTCTCATCACAGAAAACCTCACCATACTAACAACTATGTACATTTGAAAAATCCGTTTACGCATTGCGTCCACCATACAAGTAAGAATGTTAGTTGTATATTAGAAGGAACGCATTCTAATAATTATCAATTTTGCAACCAGAACTACTGTCAGAGCTGTGCTGTTGTAGAACATGAATCATCTGATCAGATTTGAGCATTCAGTAGCACTGCGGTATAACAGCTTATAGCTTATAAAACAAGCATATTCGTTTAGAATGGAATTAATCATTAGTTGTTTGTGTGTTGTAGTGAGACAGTGGTCACAGTTAAATACACACATAAGTAGAAACAAAGCTGATGTTAGTTGAAAAGACAATGTAAACCACAACAGTTTCCCCTCCAAAAGAGATTTGAAAGTGACATATGAATGACACATCTCCAGATGCTAAATATGTGTACTGAAACTTAAAATGCCTGCTTCAGTCTAAAATGGTGGTCGAGATAGAGGAAGTGCTCTACAGCAGTGTTCTGCCCACATAGCTTCATAAATTAGGTGTGCTGTGAAAATAGTAGCATTAGATACAATACATTTATAAAGATAAGCTTGAGACAAATACTCAATCTTATTTAATCGTATTTTATATTAAAACAGCACTGTTGGCCATCTGTGAACACACACATCTGATATCTATAACACAAAATTCAGAGAAAATATTGTGAAATACTATATAGCTAAAAGATTATAGATACCTGATTATCACACCCATATGTGCTTTTTGAACATCCCATTCCAGATTTATTCCCTGCTTTTGCTGTTATTATAATAACCTCCACTCTTCTGGGAAGGCTTTCCACTAGATTTTGGAGCATGGCTGTGCGGATTTGTGCTCATTCAGCCACAAGAGCATTAGTGAGGTCAGAAACTGATGTCAGGTGAGGAGGCCTGGTGTGCAGTCGGCATTACAGTTCATTCCAAAGGTGTTCAGTGGGGTTGAGGTCAGGGCTCTGTGCAGGCCGCTTGAGTTCTTCCACTAAAACCTTGGCAAACCATGTCTTTATGAACCTTGTGTAGTGCACAGTGGCATTGTCATCCTGGAACATTCTAGATGATTGTGTAAGTCAAACATTGTGCCAACCGTTGTGGGTGGTGGAGACCCACATATTGGTGTGATGGTCAGGTGTCCACATACGTTTGGCCATATAGTGTATGTGATGAACCCTTTCTTGCAGTACACTTGCATTCTATTCCGCCAAAGTAATAGAAATCGATTTATCGGACATTTTCAACCAGTATACACAAACTAATTAGTTTGTCGCTACAAGTCTGTTATAAGATTAGTCAGGACCCGGTCGGGTTGCTGTGCGTAGAGACTTTAGCTGCTGGTGAGCATGGCGATGGGAAAGAGAAGGTGTGAGCCCTCTGCTGGGCAATCAATTCATATTTCTCCACAATAACATCAGTATAGAGATAAAAGGGACAGCACAGTTAAAGCTTTTTATTATTGTAATTATAAACTGTAAAACACTGTATACAACTGCCACAATACAGTTCAAATATTTAAACCTAGTAGGCTAGGTTAAAAAAAAAATAAGAAAGAAAGAAATATTTAAAAACTGCAGAATCCTAAAGCCCTGAGTGTCTAGTTTTGTATGAGCCAGTAACTACACTACTGTGGAGTGTGAAACCCAAATATTGTAAATGTATTGCTGAACACAGACATGTCCAAAACCGGCGGAAAAAAAGAGTTAACCTTGATAAAATAGCTGAAGTTGTGGGACATAAAATACAGTAATTTAATTCTCATGTCTTCAAGTGTATCTTCTGCTGTTATTTCTACTCCACAGCAGCCACCTGGTGGTGAGTGACTGTTACATGTTTGTCAAGCTCTACTAGAATAGAGTTACAATCAATACAAGGCTATACCCGTTCACTTTTTGACTTCTTTAAGCAAATAATTTAACCATGGAGAGATACTAAATTAGGTTGGTTGAGATACTTGAGTCTAATTTGCCGACGCAATTTACAAGCTTTAAAAAAAAAAAAAAAAAAAAAAAATTTACAGCTTGATGTTGTATTGTCTGTCAGATCTTTCTTTGATAGGGTTTAACATTCTTTCACTCTGCCTCCAGCTTTATCCTTTCATCCTGTTCGTTTTGTTTGTCTCTGTCGGTTTTTAAATGTAACGCAATACACATACTGTATATTTATATTATCATAATGGTGATGAACTATTTCTTATATTAAATACCTTAACTATTATTATTGACACTAAGCAAAACTGAAGGTATAATTCCCATCATAATAACCTAAGTGAAAGTAACCTAAAAAAATAATAATCATAAAAACTGAAACAAGTTAGTTCCTGTTATTACGTATGGTATAACAGCTATAAACAGTTGTTCCTGCCTCTCTTTTATACTCTCTCTCTTTAAGTTAATAAGACAGAAAGTGTAGCTTGTCATGTTAATAAGATACCCCAAAGTCCTCTGTGATGGAAAAGCTTCGTTACAGCATTACCACAGACTTTTACAAAGCACTAACACTGGAGAATATTTCCTAAATGATAAATAAACATCTCTTCACAGAAAACTATACAATAGCAAAAAAAAAACATGTTGAGTATCTGCCATTTCTGCAAATTATTACTACTGAAACACACAAATATTTTACAATGAGTGCATTATTATAAACCTGTGATTTATCTTCCAGCCAGCCAGCAGTTATAGAAACATAATCACATTCTGACTAGTCACAATTGCGCATTCAAAAGCTTTGTGGTATAAGTAAGGTATAACACACAACAGACTATGCTGTTATATGAAAATAATACCGGCTGGGGCAATGAAACTATTGAGATCTTATAACAGCATGGTCCAAAGTGTTATTCCTCTAATATCACAGCAATTTTGCAACGATTACCATATGTAATTGATTAATGAATGACATATTACGCTTCTTTTTTTTTTTTTTTTTTTTTTCTTTTTAGTTACATTTTATGCTATGAAATGTCTGCAAAACAAGTCCATTTCTTTTATTGTTTGTTATGTTATATGTATACAGTTTTTTCTTTCTTTTTTTTTTTCAACCACCAGTCTCTCTTTTTTCTGAAAAAGAAATTCAGCTTGTCATGTGACTGTGTAACCTGAAAGTGCAGACTGTTTTGTGTTGAAGACTCACCTATACCGGGACACTAGAAAAGTGTGGACATCCGAGATTACTTCCATAAATGTTACATAAACATCTACTAACAGAAAACATTGCCGTATTTAATGATTCTAGGTTTTTCCTTTTATTAAAAAGCACATTTTAATCCATTTATTAATAGATTATGTGCAGCGTTCACCATATAAGTGCATGTGAACTAATATTATAGGAATAATAATGTATTTGTACAGGCTCGTTCACATAAACCTATCATTTATGTGATAGCCGGAAACTATTGCCAGAGCCATGCTGTTATAGAAAGTATATCCACACCTTCTGATTTGATAATTCATCACCGCTGTGGTAGAAATGTTTATACTTTGTTACTCTAAAAAAAGAATTCTTCAGAGGATGCTTAGAAGTTGTGTATAGTACTATACGTACATACAGTGTATTATGATTGCAAACAATTTACATGGCTGCTATGCTTTTTTTGTGCTTATTTTTTTTTAATCCAATCTTCATCCATCTTTCTTTTCAGACCTACAGCTCTCAAAATTCATTGACAGACACGCAGAGGAAGCAATGGGCAGAAGTCCCTAGCCCAGTCCCAGGCCAGAAGCCTTTGCAGATGCTGCAGCTGTGGGAGCAGTATCAAGACCCTGCATCTGGTCGCTTTTACTACGTCAACAGTGTTACTAAGGAACGTTCATGGAAACCACCACGTAGAGCTCGCCGGAGTGATCATATCCCAACCACGGTAACCATTTTGTATTTTGTATTCGTTATGTATTTGGTAACTGCCTGTACAAACACATTAAAATTCAACTCTGTGGTTTTAGGTTAAATTAGTTGATTTTATTAAACATAATGACTGCAAAACGTGTTATGGCATTCTGATATTTCCGGTTTTCTCTGTTTCATATCACGTTCTCTTGCCACCTCATTTTCAGGCCAGTGTTACACAGCTTGGGACTTCCCCATGTGACTCCAGCCGCCTGTCACTTCCCCTTTACAACTCAGGAAGCACATTGTTGAGCAAGGTAAAAAAACAAACAAAAAAACTATATATGTGTGTGTTGTCCCCCCAAGTGTCCAGCCTTAACATTATAACGTTTATGGTATCTGCTAGACAACATCAAAATGTCTATATCTATTCCAGTTTCTGTATAAACAAGCAGATCATATGCAGGTTTCTTCTGTAACATGGCAGAAAGGATCTACAGCCAAGGTCAAACTCATTTTAGGTAACAGGTCACATTACTCGTATGTCAAGTGGTCTGAGCCAAAAACATTAGTTTAGTTGACCAATAACACATCAACATCTGTTTATTTGTTAAGATTTACATACAGTACCTTGCATAAATGTTAATTCCTTTGAACCTCTCCATATTATGCAGTTTTGCAGTCTGTAAATGAGATATGGCCTGAATTTCATTAAAAAAAGGATCAATTTACACTCACAATCCATTTTATTAGGAACACTTGTACGCCTGCACTAATCTAATGCAGTTATCTAATGAGACTGGCAACTCATTTTCAACTGTCCATTTAGGGTGAGTCTGTGCTTATGATAGGTTCTTGATCTTGGATGATTGGAGTGGAACCTGATGTGGACTTTTGCTGTTGTAGCCAATCCACCTCAAGGTTTGATGTGCTGTGTGTTTAAGATGCTTTTATGCTCAACACGATTGTAAAGAGTGAATATTTTTAGTTACTTTCTGTTATAGACTTCCTGTCAGCTCAGCCCAGTCTGGGCATTCTGCTCTCCTCTTTCAGTTTCTGAAACACTCAAACCAGCCAACAAGCATGCCACGATTAAAGTCACAAAGACCATATTTTTTCCCCAGTTCTGATGTTTAATGTGTACATTAACTGATGCTCTTGACCTGTATCTGCATGATTTTATGCATTGTGCTGCTGCTTCGTGATTTGCTGATAACTGCATGAATGTGAAGGTGGGCGGTGACCATACTTTGCAGAATAATTGACCGTTTATTGCTCTATTTTGCTCCTGATGGAATAACAAAGACTAGCTTTTTTCCCCCCCGAACTTTTCAAGTTAATTACATTCCACAAGACATTTTCATTTTAGAAACACAGATTAGAAATTCAGTTGGTGGCATGGAGTCAGAACTATTTTTTGGGCTGGTATTATTTTTTACACATATGCTCTAGATAGTTAGTTGGTTTCCTGGGATACATATACTGTGAAAATTTTGTTAAACATAATGATTTAATTAGTTTTTATTTTCCCCAATCTACTTACCACACATAAACCTGTTCAAGCATACATGAAGAAGGCCTTGAATCTCCTGTTAGTCAGACGTCATAATGATTTACTGTAATGCACAAACAAGAGGCCATGTGCTACATGATGTAGAATCATTTTATTTATTTAATTATTTTTTTAAAAACACGACTGAAACACAGTTTATAACAAATAAACTGTGTTTCAGTCGTGTTTAAAAAAAAAACACAAAATAAATAAAATTCTACATCATGTAGCACATGGCCTCTTGTTTGTGCATTACAGTAAATCATTATGATGTCTGACTGACCGCTTGGCTGGATTGAAAACCTGCACACACCACAGCCCTTTCCGGATAAGATTGGACACCCCTGCTCAAGAGATCACCAACTAAGATAGTAGATGAACCAGTGTATATGTGGTCTGATACATTTAAACAGGAAAAACACAGAACACAAAACGAGAATGGTAAACACTGATGTATGTCCATTCTAAAATGAAACCAGTAGAGCTACAGTGTTTATTCATGTACAATTGGACACAAATGAACACTCAAAAGAGTTCATTCAACACGTCTAGGTACTGGGGATTTTGCTGTGCTTCGGAGGGTTCAGCCATGTCAGACAGAAGCAGAGGTTTCGTCTATCTGTTCAGAACTGAACGAGAAAAAGAGTGTGACCGTAATGTCGAAGCCTGATTTGAAGATCTGGTGGAATTCCGTCTGAGTCTGATGATGATGGGTAGAGTCGGCTTGGCTGTGCTCTGGCCGTGTGAAGTGTTCTCTGTACAGACTGAACATGTAAAATGTTCTGATCAACCGCAGAGTTTAAATGAAAAGTTGGATTGAAATGATCATAAAAACAGGAAGCAGAAATTCTGCGTTTTCTGAAGGTCTCTGCACAGTCCCTTACTTCTATCTAGACAAAGGACAGACAGTCAAACACACACACACACACACACACACACACACACATACACACACACACACACACACACACAAAACGATGGCAGATTGCCTGTGGATGAGTGTGCAGATTAGAGCAGAAGGCAGAGTTAAATTAAAAAGGGGATTATGCTTTCCATCCTCAGTTATTTATTTATGTGCCTCAAATAGCTTTTTGTTTAGCTAATGCTTCTAGTGTAAAGGGAGTAATGCCTGTAGGTCTGATGCTGAGGGTCAGACCAGGTTTCTACATTGGCAACTGGACACACACTCACACACACACACACACACTCACACACACACACCACACCACATGCAGATTGCTGCAAAATGCCACGTAATGCTTATGTGGTAAGAGTTGTTTTTTTGGCAAGAGAGAGAGTGTGTTTAAATGACGGAGAATCACTTAAACCATGCTGCACTTCCTTTTTCCTCAGTGTGTGGGTGTGTGTGTGTGTGTGTGTGTGTGTGTGTGTGTGAGTAAGTGAGTGAGTGATTCAGTCAGTGAGTGAGTGAGTGAGTGTGTGAGACAAAAACAGAGAGAGACATAGAGAGAGATATATTTAACATGCTGATTATACCACCTTCCTTTGAAAATTGAGGAAGTTCTAAATGGAGACTGATGTGGGTTGGAGCTGTGTCTCAGATATGTTGAGTGTGGCATGAGGGATAGTTTATATGAAGCTGTACAAAGTAGCAGACTGTCCCCTGGATTAAGCAGAGCTGGAATTTGCTGGATTATAATTTGAAGGCAGATTGATGAGCTCTGCTGCTGTAAGTTGGGTGTGATTTTTCGGGTTTTTTTACTGAACAGGAAGAACCTTGACTCTGACAGTTATTTCAGCTGACATACAGGAACTACCACATAGCAGCCTCTCTAGAGAACTGTCATGGTTAGTAGAACAGATGGTTGATATAAAATAGGACACGCTTATGTTTTTAGCACACATTTAGATATAACTGGCATACTGAAACCTTCCACATAGATACAGGTTTGTGAATTTAGTGTTGTTGTTTTTTTTGTTTTTGTTTCTTTTTTAACTTGTCTGTTTGTGTGTTGCGTTTAGACCATCAGATTTGATAAAGTAGAATCATCCTTATCACTTCTTTTTTGTCACTGTTCAAAAATCATGGCATTTTTCAGCTTGTCTGTGTCTCTGTAGTTAGTGACTGTGCTTGAGAGTGTGCGCATTTCATGTATATGCAAGTTAGCCATAATGTTTAGGGGATTTCCATACTCAAACTTTCTCTCTGTCACTTGTGCTCTTTGTCTCTCTCCCTCCCATCTCTGTACTCTCTCAGCTCTCCTCTGACCTGACCCATAGTACCCATGATGCAAATGCGCGACAGCTGAGTCAGGTGAGGCAACCGACTTTAACACTATTTTGTCCTAGATTTTTTTTTTCTTCCAGAAACTGCTTATTCAGAACCCATGGGTTCAGCAGATGTAGCAGCAGTTATGAAGGGATTTCAAATGTGTCATTCAGAAAGTCTTTATCGAAAGCTCTCTTCTTCCGAAATGCTCTGATGCTGTTTACAGGGTTTACACTCTGGTGTGTGAATGTCTAAAGCTAAATAATAGCTTGCTGCCTGAGCTGAGGGTGGGTTATATTCCAGAGCATATGGGCAGATCTCTAGCTTGCATGACATGTTAATACTGAACCTTTACGATAAGTTGAGTTTGGCCAGAATAAAACGATTTTGCTAATTGAATTGAAATTAATTTGAGAAAGCAAGAAATGATTGACCGTTTGGAATGGAATATACATGAATGAATGTGACTCGTGTAACTAAGTAGAACCGAATAAAATTTTGCAGACCATGCTACATGCAGAATCGTCAGATACTCTCAGTTCCTCCTCCTTCACTACTGGTGCCCGGAGCACAGAGGGCAGGGATGTCATCACCCAATCATACTCCATGATTCTGCCTTCTCAAACAGACAGGATCTCTTCAAATGGCAAGGTACCTCTCTGATAGTGGTGTGAACCTCTAGGGACCTCACAGTTTTCATTTCCTTTACAGTGTAAAGGTGCAATTAAAAAGATGCAACTAAAAAAAATAACTATTCTGTAAGCATGAATCTTGAATTATTATTATTATTATTATTATTATTATATATTTATTTTTTTACAAATACACAAAAAGACAAAACAAAACAAGAAGATATACTCATCCTGTATACTACTGAAGGAATGCCTTTCTCACAGCTCACACTAATGCCTTTAACGTCCTTCAAAAGTCAGGGTGTCCAGTGGTGGCGGAGTTGCCTGACAGCTCTCCGGACAGTGATGGAATGACACCGGTGAGACACACACACACACACACACACACACACACACACATTCTCTCTCTCTCTCTCTCTCTCTCTCACTCACTCTCTCTCTCTCTTACAACATTATTCAAAATATTTCATTTAAAAAACATGACCAGTACAAACGTACAACCATTTATAATGATTATGTAATGAACTACTGAATTTAATATGTGCAGGGTATCATTTGTGTGCAAAATACTGCATGTTTTCTTGCAAACCTTTATGTACAATACTGAGTTTTTGAAGTGTTAGTGTTTATAGTTAACAGTTCTTACATCTCATAGTTTTTCAGTTGATATTCAGTGGTATACATCTGGACCTTAAAAACAAAGAAAGCCTTAAGTTGTGGTTAAGTGGTTAAAGGCATCATGTTTTCGGATTGTCCGTAAATCCGGCTGTCTGTCCGAAATATCTCAAGAAGGACTGGTTGAATGTTTTGTAGGATCGATATGGTATTATCATTGGAACCAGCAGAGGAACTGAGGGGATTTTAGAATTCATCCAAACAGGGCCAAGGTTACAGGCTGGTCAAATGTCTGAAATAGTTTTTCTTCAATAGCTTCCTTTCTGTTTGAAGGATATTTCTAGTATGCAAATTAGTAACAGAGATGTACTAGACTTGTAACACAGTTGGCATCGAGCTCTACTTGATTTCTCATATCTTTAGTCACATAACCTGTAAATGTAAAAAAAATAAATAAATGCACAAGTTGTCATTGTGTAAACACTGAGCTGCTCCGGCTCACCAGAACAAACCACTAAAAACTAATATGAGGGGAGCTGAGCTCTCGACTGTATTATAAGCGTTATTTCTGGTTTGACAGCTGTGGTTGTGACATGCAGGATGTCAAAAAGTCAGTCTTGATCTCAAGCAGTCACTTTCCATCTCAAGTGGTTCTTGATTAAGTTCAATACAAAGAAGATCTGTCTGTTCACAGAATTTTGTGGACCCAATTAAGCCTAGCATTCTCTTGGCCTGTGTTCACAACCAAGGGAATCTCTCCGTATCCAGGTGTTAAAAGACTGCGACCATCTGTTGCACACAAGTGATCCAAATCCTCTCTGCTCACACATCATCAGTGGTGCATTATCAGTAGCCACTCCACACAGTTTTTCCCAGGATGGTTTCTTGTCTACAACTCCCAAATGGAAAGACTGAAATACAGTCTCCTTTGAAAGTATTGGAACAGCAAGACCGATTCTTTTGTTTTCGCTATACACTGAAGACATTTGGGTTTGAGATGGAAAGATGAATATGAGATGATAGATCAGAATTTCGGCTTTCATTCATGATATTTACATCTAGATGTGTTCAACAATTTAGAACTTGACACATTTGTTGGTTGTTGTTTTAGATGAGCAAATAATATTGGAACAGTTAATGCTAATGTAAATGAAAGTAAATAACGCTTAATATTTGGTTGCATATCCCTTCCATGCAATAACTGCATCAAGCCTGCGACTTGTCTGCCTTACAGAATCGGCATATTCAGTCATTGTTCAGTCATATTCATGTTATTATCCACAAACCTAACAAAGATTACCGGCTGGGCTGTGTGTCACGTGTACTTTTATCACAGGCTAAAAGAAAAATAGTCAGGATCATGCCCCCTCTCATGCAGTTGTATTTATTTTGTTGTCTGATGATACTTCCACAGTTCTCTGGGCTATAGTGTTATGGGCAAGACTGATGTGCATAAGTTGTGTTTCTTATGAGCAGAAAATTACATTGACCATATTTAGCACGCTTTGACCAATTCACTCTCAGAGAAAGGTTTTCCCTGCTTAGCGATTAGCATCACCACTTCATAACTAGCACAGGTGATTTCCTCTTGTACCCCCTTGCGCTGATAAAAAGCTGCTGTGAGACAAGCATAGCTTCCAATTTCTTTGGCCCATGGACCGGACTTTGGACACCCATGTTATAAAACCTCATATTCATAATCTAGATTGGAGGTGTAAAGTGTTGTTATGGTGGAGGAGACAGAACACCTCAGTGATATATGAAACCAGAGTTCTGTAGGACAGGTGCACCGTAATTAGCTCACTTTGCATGTTTCATGCTGGTCTGCATGAATAAAAATCTTCTTATATAAGAATGACTCTTTTTTTTCTGCTATTTCTGCATAATGGCATGCTGTGCATGCAAGAAGCGCTATTCTTTGCCAAATGAGTGTTGGTACCAAAGTAAAACGATAAAAACAGCATAAACATAATGCTTACCATTTTGAAAACTGTGTACATGAAATTGATATACGGAATTGCGCATTCATAGGAATTCATCTATGTGAAGTAAATGTATGATTATGAGCCCAGAATCGGCTCTGAGTGCGGGCCAAGTGTGAAAATGATCGTATTCAAGGAACTTCCTATTAATAGCTTCACAGTAGACGATTCAAGATGATATAAAGGCAGCGAAATGGCAAAAGCTAGTCCAAAATGTTTGTACTCAGAGTTCACAACTTCTCAGTGACAGCCATTTAAATTCAAAAGTGCAGCAGTTAACATTGTTGCCTGACAGGTGCAGGGTCCTTGTTTGAATCCTGAGATTGGGGTACCGTTTGTGTGGATTTCTGCATTCTCTGGTTTCATCCACCTCTGAATCCCACAAATCCTCAGTGATCAGGATAAAGAGATTTCTGAAGATGAATGAATTAATGAATGAATTATCCAAACTTCTAAATGGCTTATCCCATCTTATTACTGTTTTTTAAACAAAGCTGGAAGTGTTCTCCATTTCCAGTAATATGATGTAGCATAAAATCAATATGTAATAAATGTGTTTACACTAATGTTATAATATACAAATGAGAAGTAGGCCTAGTTATGATTAGTCCTAGATCTTATAAAGTCTTAAAGTAACCCACATGATGTCCAGCAAATACTTTTTAAGATGTAACAATGTTTGCTGACATTGACAAAGATATTTGCAATGTTTACAATGTTTATTTACTCAGTAATGTCTTCTCCCTGCTTATCAAAAGCTGTAACATCTTGAACTCTTGACTTATTTTTCAGTTATTCATCTTGATAAATACTATGAATTAAAAGTAATTAATGGTAAAACTAACAGGGAAAGTTTGTAGTTACAAGAAAGCAGAATATCAGCTTGTGATACAAGTTTTATTCCTGGTAGTTTAAAGCCATCATGAAACCCTGGTTAATTTCTATCTCTATGGATAGTAAGCTAGTGTCAACTATTAAATGATATATAATCATAACTAGGCTTAGTTATCATCACATTGATTTGCCATCTCTTTAGAGATTTGGATCCACCCATATTAATTGAGTGACAGCCTTTAAAAAGCACTTGAAACCACAGAAACATACACCAAATACTAATAATAGACTAATAATAAAAAAAAATATTTTGTACAATAATCTAGAAGTGTTCATCATTGGCATCTGTAGTGATGAGCATACATGATGGTTTGGTGCCTGCAGCATCAGTATTCATTTCACAATATTATATTCATATGTAGATAATAATGTTCAAAATGTTCCACACTCTCCAGCCTGTTCTGTGTCTTGCAAAATCCTGTCTTGCTGTTATGCGAATGAAATATTATTATAAATGTTTGTTATCTCTAGCTGAGGAAAGTGTATCTTTGTTGGAATACCGTTGGAATGCAGATTTCTGGTTGCATATTTTCAAAAGAAAAATAAATCTTTCTCGTAAAGTATAAATTCTTCATTAGTCATGGACATGAATTACATAGGGAATAAAACATGAAGCCACATGTTTTCATCACCATGAAGTTTATTATTTCCCAATAACAGCATGTCCTGTACTGTTTTAATCTTAAATCTAAATGTGTAAACAGAAATTTGTCAATAACAATTATTGAATAAACAATGACACAGTGTATATTTTATCCGTTCATGGTTATGTTCAATCTTGTGGCACATCCAGGAAGCAAGTTAGCTCCATTTACATTATAGCAGCGATAAACCTTTCTTTCCGTCGGCAACTTCTCCATTTATTTTCTATCTTGATGTTAATAAGGCATAAAAATGCAGCTGGTCATGCTTGTCACTGGAAGGCCTTTCACATGTCAGAAAATGTACAGAAGTTACAGCTTTACCACTGATTGTTACAAAGTTCTGACACAGAAGAAATCATCCAAAATTGTTAAATAATTGTGGTTGCGGACGTGCAAGCGAAACGGGCTGTAACATATCAGCCGAAATGGAGATCAGATCCAGGGGGTGTTTCACTCCGTGCCATCGTCTGACACGTCTGTCACTGATAGGCTGCATAAAGACACAGTCTGGGCTAGTACGAATTCAGCCCTAGCGTCACTTACCTAACACACACCATTCTATTCTGTGTGTTTTTCTCACAAGCACTGGAAGTGCTGCTGTGTTCGGTTCCACGAAAGTCCAATCTAATCCACTGCGAGATGCTTACTAACAGAAATTTAATCTGATGTGGATGTAAAAAGGTCATGTGTGTGTGTGTGTGTGTGTGTGTGTGTGTGTGTGTGCGGAGTTTGCATGTTCTCCTCGTGCTGCGGGGGTTTCCTCCAGGTACTCCGGTTTCCTCCCCAGTCCAAACACATGCATGGTAGGCTGATTGGCGTGTCTAAAGTGTCCGTAGTGTATG
>JAOUWY010000030.1:13838398-13854136 GCA_025728095.1 Prietella phreatophila
AGTGACTCATGTAAACACCTTAATCACAATATTGTCTTATTCAGAATAAGGTCAATAATTAGATTACTGCTGTCCATATAACCGTATTCAGTGAGAGAGGAAAAAAAACCCTATGAAACTGAAAAACAGCTAGAAGATTATTCTAGCACAAACCTCTTATATGGGCGAGGCAGGATGATGACGACGATGATGAAAACACACTCTATGCCGCTCCTGAGAGCTCATCTTGGCGGGAAAAAACAGAGAACGCTCTCCAAAATTCACAACACTGAAGTCTCTGCTTCCTGGTCAGGGAGCTGTCGATCCAAATCTCACCAGCCAATGTGAGTAAATTGCTGTTAAGCCCCGCCCACATGAGCTATTTGTGCCCGAATGGCAAACATAAACTTGAGGGGTGAAAACGAAAGCTATGGCAGTGCATTCGTAAACCACGATTAGCGAAACTGAAGCTTAGGAAACTGTTAAAGAATGCTTTATTTATTTAGAACGCTGTTATTATTTAAAGACCATGTTACTGAGGTCACCATTTTCAGTTTCAGACTGTCTTTCTTCTCTCATTGTATATTTCTGTAACGTTCTTGAAAAGTTCAATATGTTTGGCACAAATTCCATACAATCGCGGACGTGCAGAATCGAAGTGTCTGCTCATTTCGAAGAGACACGCATAACATTAGTATGTTTTACTAATAGCAGACAGTTGGGGAGCCAATAGATACAGCTTGCGTTCACTTCCAGTGTAACAGAGAGTTGTTTACCCTGAGGTGGACACACTGCTACAGGCCTTGACATTCCTTATTTATTTCAGTTGGATTGCTTGCAAATTGCGTGCTGCTCCAATTAAATCACCTCTCACTTTTGAGGATACAAAATCTAGATGACTGGGTGGATATTGACTTAATGTCCTGTTTTCCTCCTTTCTGCAGACTCCAGTCAGGAGTACACCGACTCCACAGGCATCGACGTGCATGAATTCTTGGTGAACACACTGAAAAACAACCCCAGGTACAAATGACACAACACATGCAGCACAGCAGGGTCCAAACCTCAAACTGATGCCTCAGAGTGTGCGACTTCAACTTATCACCATATACTGTTTAGCTTTGGAATAAACTGTTGTCTTATGGTGCAGTATGTAAGGAATGAAACACTGTGGGACGGTGGGCAGTATGTTGTGCTCTGACGAGAATGGACTTGCTGTTAGGTGTTGTCCAATAACAGCCTCATACCACAGAATCATTGTATTTGTTAAAGAATATGTCACACTTGATATCTGTGTATAGTTAAGTTTAATTTTGGTTAGTTCCCATTATCATTTGCATAACATATAACATTGCAGCAGCTATAAACACGTCTGTGTAAGTTGTTACTAAAGAAACAGTAAAATATTAGGAGTGCACTAATATAAACTTGGTAGCTCAGTGCATCGATCAGATTCAAGCATTCAAAAGTGCTGTCATATAACTTTTTGTGTGTTTTATATTTATTTATTTATTGATCGAATATTAATGATTGTTTGCAGGTTATGGTTTGACACAAACCGTACACTATGCTTATGTATGTAGATATTCCTTTACATGTGTTTATGAAGATTTATGAGGATCTGTTTAGTCCTTTATTTCTTCTTTACTGACCTGTCTCTTGTCATCCTTTACTCGCTGTGGCAGGGACAGAATGATGCTGCTGAAGCTGGAACAAGATATACTGGAGTTCATCAATGATGATAAGTGAGTGTGTGTGTGTGTGTGTGTGTGTGTGTGTGTGTGTGCGTGCGTGCTTGCTATGTTGTTCACATGGGCTACAGAGGTATTTACCAATGTGGTACTTTGTTGCTCAACAAGTCAATAAGGTCATTATTGAAACTAAAAAACATGGGTGACGTCCAGAGGTGTTAAAAAAAAGTGTGTGAATGTATAAGGTCGCAATCAAAATTATTCAACCCCCATCGCAAATCAGGTTTATTGTCAAAATGTACAGACTTTCAGCTGTTTGCAGTGAACAAATCAGAGTCAATTGAAATAGTTCAACGCTACAAATACTTCAAGTGGTTTCCCCAAATTCAACTGAAAATGCAACTTCTAATGACTTCTCCAGTTTCAGAATTATTCAACCCCCTGAATAGAATCCCTCACAACAGCACAAATTTACAAAGCAGATATTGTCTCGAGCACACCTGATGCAACTAATCAAGGGCTTCATTAATTGCACCAGGTGTGCTTGAGCTGGAACACATGAAATACCTGAACTGGCTAAGGGTAGAAAGTATGAGTCTGTAAATTCTGGCAGTACACCTTATTTTGCAATGGGGGTTGAATCATTTTGATTGAACTGTGTACACTACCGCTCAAAAATTTGGAGACATGTGACTGAAATGTTTCTTTTTAAATGATATTAAAAAGCTTTTGATCTGAAGGTGTGATTAATGTTTGAAATCTGTGTTGTAGACAAAAATATACTTGTGCCAACATATTCATAGTTTTCTAATGAAAGAAATCATTTTATTTACAGAATTATTATTGTTTTGTTTTTTTAAATGGATGACTTATTTATATGCCGAAATATTCCGAAAAGCAGTCAATAAGTGTCCAGCGTAGGTGGAACTCCTTTAATGCTGTGCAAAAAGCATCTCAGGGGGATTCCTCAAGAAATCGGTTGAGAAAATGCCAAGCATACATTTCTGGAAATTCTAGGCAATAAAGGGGGTCTACTTTTGAAGATGCTAAAATACTCAATTATTTTGATTTTATTTTGGACATAAAAATAACATAATTCCCATAGTTCCATGTGTGTTGGTCCAGAGTTTTGATGAGTTTTTTTTTTTATTATTATTCTAAAAAAACAAATAAAGAATGAGTGTGTCTAAACTTTTGACTGTGTGTGTGTATGTTTGTGTGTGTGTGTGTGTGTGTGTGTGTGTGTGTATATATAACTGAAAAGAAGGAATCTGCAAAAATTGGCCATAATATTGAAGTAAAATAAATAAATGAATGCTTTTTGGACAAAAGTCCATCAGTGATTCTTAGTTGGCAAAACGGTGTAAGCCAATGGATTTGGCATGAATCCTCAATTTCTCCTTGTTGCTCCTGTGTCACTTAAGTGTTGCTTATGCTATCTCGAAGTTTTGCTTTTTGATTTGTTTCCTGAAATTTTAAGAGGATTTTAAATGCATTCGAATGTTTTAGAAGTTGACCGTTTCATTATAAAGGAAACGGGTAATCAGTTGTACATAATTGTTGTTTGTTTTCATTTATTTTTAGCAATCAGTATAAGAAGTTCCCCCAGATGACCTCATACCATCGCATGCTGCTACATCGAGTAGCAGCTTACTTTGGCATGGACCACAATGTCGACCAAACTGGCAAAGCGGTCATCATCAATAAGACATGCAACACCCGCATGTAAGAGGTTTTCATCCAGTTTATTTTAAAATGAATCCCTTTATTTTTTTTAAGCAACATTTGATCTGACTTCTGTAGCTACTTTTAATTTTTAAAATATGTGAAATAAATGAAGTGAACAAGTGTAATTTATTTAATGGGTATGGTTCATTAGCTTTATGTAAAAATGGCACACTTATTATTAATTATTAGTAGACCTAATTAAGGTATGGGGTCTTGTGGTATTAATTATAATGTAAAAAAATCACACACTGACTTGACAGACTGAGCCTCTCTTTCTCAGCCCTGAGCAAAGGTTTTCTGAGCACATTAAAGATGACAGAACCATGGATTTTCAGAAGAAGTTTATCTTGAAGAGGGATGATGCAAGCATGGACAAAGATGACAACCAGGTGAACCTTCTTTCAGTCCTGTAAATCACAATGAACACTTCTTTTTTTTGTTCCTTTTCTGTCTTTATTATTATTTTTTTATTTATACCTAATGTGTATGGTTCTTTTTAGATTCGGGTTCCTTTTCAGGATGGCCGCCGTAGTAAGTCCATCGAGGAGAGAGAGGAGGAATATCAGCGTGTCCGAGATCGAATCTTTGCTCGGGAAGTAAGTACACAGGAAATGCAGTAGTGCAGAAAAAAAGCTCTGGATTGCCGGTAGGGCTCATATGTTGTTGTTGTTGCAGTAGTAGTAGTAGTAGTAGTAATAATAATAATAATAATAGTATAAATAACAGCAAGAACAACAATAATAGTTTCAAGAACAACAACAATAATAATAATAATAATAATATGGACTGGCATGCTGTCCAGGGTGTACCCCGCCTTGTGCCCGTTTAGTCCTGGGATAGGCTCCAGGTTCCCCGCGACCCTGAAGAATAGGAATAAGCGGTTGAAGATGAGATGATGATGATAATAATAATAATAATAAAAATAATAATAATAATAATAATAATAATACTAACATTAACCACAATAATAATAATAATAGTAACAATAATAATATCAATAATAAAAATAATAATAATATGCTCAATCATTTAATATTTCCCGTTTTTGTGTTCCAACCCCATCACGGTATCATCAAACTATTAATAACTTGAAATATCAGTTATTTAAATTTGTTCCTTTTAAATGGGAAGTGTGATTATAATAAAAATGGAAGTTTGGAAAGCTCTTAGATCCAGCAGCAGCAGTGCACACACAGATTATGGAATTTCATCACATTACATTACAGCATTTGGCAGACGCCCTTATCCAGACCGACTTACAATTTTCATTTGTACAACTGAGCAGTTGAGGGTTAAGGGCCTTGCCCAAGGGCCCAACAGTGGCAGCTTGGCAGTGCTGGAATTTGATCTCATGACCTTCTGAGCTGAAGTCCAACTTCTTCCATTTCCCTCTTTGTGGGCCAGTGTATACAATTTAGTAGGAAGTTGTTCTTATTAAAATAAGTCCAAATAAAATATTGCATGTTGTCAGTAGAGTTAGAAATGCTCGCTGGCGAAATGCCCATGCATAGTCTTGGTTCGTTTACACTTCCAGCACAACAGCAGACAGGACTGGGTGTCTGTCTAATGCAACATTTAACCTAATGGGATTTATTTATTTATTTTGGAAAACATTTATAATCCATTTCAGTTACTAATAAGGTACTAGGCAACACAAAGCAGCCCTTTCAAATTGTATTAACTGCTAACAAAGCTTTTGATTTAACATTTGTGTTATGATTACTGTATGTTTTCAGTTGTGTCTTTGTTCTTTGCAAAAATAAGAAGCCCTTATTGCCAGTGTGTTCTTCCCAGACCATGATATCTGTTTCTAATGTACATCAGAAGTTCTTTGAAGGACCAAAGAAACCACCTGTAACCAAAATGACTAGTTTGATACCTCAGGTGTTACTGCAGGCTGCGTAGGAACCAATAAAGAGAGAAATCGGACTCCGCTACTTACATTACAAATGTGACTTAGTTGACATGCACAATTCATGTTAACACTTCATCTTAAAACGACTTGGGTTTTAGCAGTCTCCGACCCCCCAACACACATTTGTTTTTCTTTCTTTCTTTCTTTTCTTTTGAATTTGCATTTGTAAACAAGTGTTTGGGGATTGAGCTTAGCTGTGGAGCTCTTCGTAATGTGCAGGTGTTTTTTTCTTCACAGTCTTCTCAAAACGGATACCTCAACGACAACAGGTAAGACACACATACACCGGTGAGCAACGCAGGTTTGAGTCAGTGGGGGTTTTTGTAGGCACAAATAAATTGCTGCTGTGATCTTGTGTGCATTTAAGAGCAATGTGGGTACGTGCATAAACCACTTCTGTGCTGTAGTTAGCATCCTCACCGTTTAATTATCTGATTTAACCGATTGCCGTTTCTGAAGCTCTAAAGCGGTATACTGAAATCCTAGGATGAGTTCATGCAAGATGATATATAACCCTTTTTAATTCAACTTTATTTGGATTTTGGTTGATTTTTAATTATTAATGCATTTTCTCAACCCAGACCTCTTGTACTGAACGAGTGTATGCACACCTTTACACATAAGATTATGGTTGTGTTTTAAAAGCACCACAGAGCACCGTTTTTGAAACTTAAGCAGTGTTTTGCTGAGATGAGGATGAGGTGGAGGAGTGCTGAGACAGATAAACACTGGAGGCTTCTAAGGAGGAATTCTGCACTGTTTGCATTTCCTCTCTCCTCTATACAGCCAGCAGTCCGTGATCAGATCAAACAAATCCACTTAAAATCTTACTTTAATTGCGTTTTCCTCACCCTTGGTGTGGAAAGCAGCCTAGTTTTGGCCTGTTTTCTGATCCCTCTCTCTCTCGCTCACACACACACACACACACACACACACACGTTGAGTCACTTCCTTCACCTCACACAATGCAGTAACTTGCAGCCTTTCTCTTCCCAATGTGACCCCACAGACTTTCCACTGAAGGCTACTCTTCTTCCTCCCAAAGGAGGAGGCAGATCTTTAGGTATTTAGTGTTTGCTGTGTGTTCCCATACGCGTTTCTGTGACAAGCGTGTGTGTGCTTAGCGTCAGCTCGGTGCATGGCTGCTATGTGGATTTAAAACACAGCTCTTTAAGGGGGAGGGACTTGTCACGACCATTCTTGCACTTGCACTTTGGTGGGTGGGTGTGTGTGTGTGTGCGTGCGTGTTCATGTGGGTGCCTGGTTGCTATGGTTGCTGTGGGGAATGTTCTGGAATTGTCATTTGCTAACTAGCACATGCTATGGAGTTATTTGTCAGGTGTCTTGCTGTTCTCATAGCAGTATGCTAGTGGTGTTAGATTTGGTGTTGCTTTTGTTGTTGTAAAATGTTGAATAAATTACTCATTTATTGCTTTATTTTATTGGTGTGAAAGGGAGGAATTGTCGAGAAAAGAGAATGGAGAAAAATGTTCTCTCTCTCTGTCTCTCTGCAGTAAGTCTGTGTCAGTAATGGGTTGTGTAGGCAGCAGCTCATTCATTAATTGCATACACAAATGTTCGCTACATTACTGCACCTTTTTAAAAGCACACCCTCTTACAAATATAATCCAACAGTTCTTTGTATTCACTTATGCATGTGAGATTCCAGACTTCATGTATTCTGCTGCGATATCCAGGTTATGTCCAATTTCTAAATATAGTTAATATGATTGGTGGTGTCCTACCCTTATCACACTGGGTTCATTTGCTTCACAGGACAAAAATGAGTTGTTGGTTTTTTTTCTTTTTCTTTCTTTCTTCTGGTGTTAATGGGGAATTGTATTTTTACTCCATGCTAGAATTCTGTGTTTCTTATCCAAGGGTTAGAACAATGATTTAGAGCGGGCTGTTTTGGGTCCATAATTATTAAAGGATTTTTAAAAGAGGGTTCTACTTATGTTGTGTAATGATTTAATGAAGTAATAGTAAGGTAGCACTTTAATTAACCAAGAATATTCAGTTGTTGATGTACATCGATCAGCCATAACATTAAAACCACCAGCTTAATATTGTGTAGGTCCTCCTCGTGCTACCGAAACTGCTCGAACACATTGAGATATGGACTCAACAAGACCTCTGTAGGTGTGCTGTGGGATCTGGCACCAAGATATTAGCAGCAGATCATTTAAGTCCTGTAAGTTATGAGCTGGGGCCCTCCATGGATCGGACTTGTTTGTCCAGCACATCCCACAGCTTCGTGATCAGACAGATCTGGGGAATTTGGGTCAACACCTTGAACTCTTCGTCATGTTCATCAAACCAGTCCTGAACATTTTTTGCAGTGTGGCAGAGCGCATTATCCTGCTGAAAGCGGCCAGTGCTATTAGGGAATACCGTTGCCCTTACCGTTGTCTGCAACAGTGTTTATGTAGGTGGTAGATAACAAAGTAACATCCACATGAATGCCAGGACCCAAGGTTTCCCAGCAGAACGTTGCCCAGAGCATTACACTGCCTCCAACGACTTGCCTTCTTCCCATAGTGCATCCTGTAAAGTGATGCACCTGCACCTGGTTGTCCACATGACGTGTAAAAACTATATATATAAATAAATAAAATTAATCAGATATGGCCATTGAACCATGGTGCAGTTCTAATGCTCATGTGCCCATTTGGTGGTGGACAGGGTTCAGCATGAGCACTCTGACCGGTCTGTATCTACACAGCTTCATAGATAGCAACCTGTGATGTTCTGTGTGTTCTGACACCTTTCTATTATATCCAGGATTAACTTTTTCAGCAGTTTGTGCTACTGTAGCTCTTCTGTGGGTTAGGACCAGACAAGCTAGCCTTCACTCCCCTTGCACAGTAACGAGCCATGGGCGTTCTGTCCCTGTCACCAGTTCACTGGTTTGGTAGGTACTAACCACAGCATACTGGGAACACCCCACAAGATCTGCTGTTTTGGAGATGCTTCTACCCAGTCGTGTAGCCATCACAATTTGACCCTTGTGAAAGTCGCGGAGATCCTTAAACTTGTCCATTTTTCCTGCTTCCAACATGTCAAGTTTCAGAACTGACTGTTCACTTGCTGCCTAATATATCTACCTAATATATCTTAACAAGTGCCCGTCAGTGGTTTAATGTCATGGCTGATCTGTGTTTAATGGATACATCTTCATTCCATTCCTCTTTATGATTATACGTAGAATTAAGGCAACAGCACATATCACAGTGCAGTTGAATCCTCAAATCCGATGTAGATGTGCATTATTGTCGTATAACAGCATGGCTCAGAAAGTCCCAGCTGTAACATGAAAGACTAGTTTATATTAATGCACTTAATTGCATTTGTTATTGTTTCTATAGCAACAGCTCATACACAGGGACTCGTACGGCGGACGCTCCACATAATCCGAGACTAATAATAAACTGATTTAAAAAATGTGTTGTTTAACAAAGTAAAACTTGTAATCATTGATGTAGTGCCTTTTTTTTAGGAGACATTTATTTATATTTATTACTTTCATGGAAGGAGTTTAGGATGTAATTGATTTGTAACAGTCAAAGTCTCCCAGCACAGGAAAGTAAGTCTTCAGGACCGAGGAGTTACCACTTTCTGGTTTCTCAGTAAAATGGCAGGCTTAATTTTTTGAGTGAGTGAGTGAGTGAGTGGCTGTTTATTGCAGCTAAGTCGTGAGAAAAGGAACTAGTTTGTCACTCGGACATTCCCCAACATTAAACCTAACTAAACCGCTAAAATGTGTGACGTGACATTTCTTAATCAATTAAACATTGTAATCGTAAAGCAAATTGCTGTGATATAAGCGGAATAACACAGTCCAGACAATACTGTTATGTAACGATGCACTTCTGCTGCAGATCGAGCTGTATCGTCCTGTAAAAGAACACGTTGCGTAAGAAGCCACTCTAACAAACACAGTAAACGTCTGCATGAAGATGTCTAAAGCCTTGCTATCTAAATATGCTTTCCTCACACAGTGAATGCCAGGCTTTGATCAAGCTGTTGGATAGCTAGGTACCATCGTGAAACGGGGATAAACATAATCAGTTCGGTTTGTAATTACATACCGGCTGTCAAAATATGTGACGTGCCTGCTGTATAGCATTACCTGTGGTTGAGAAGCATGCAAAAGGGTTGAAGAGTTTCCCCAGGCCTCAAGGTGTGTGTGTGTGTGTGTGTGTGTGTGTGTGTTAGTAGTTTTGCCCAGCATGTGCAGTTGTCACTAAAAACGGAGTTTCAATTTTCTCTCCTCAAGGCACATGGTGCCAGACAGCTGCTGGATGGAAAAAAAAATCCTCTGATTATAAGATGTATTATATCAGAAGGGAGGATGCCAGAATGACATACGTCAGCACTTTTAAGGCTCTCCTTAGAATTCCTCAAGCTTTACGTCAACTTCGATCACTAAATCACATGGCGGTGATCTGAAGGTATGCCGAAGTGAAGCGAGAGGTGGGGGCTTGGGGGGTGGAGACTTACTTCAGACAAGTAAGCTATTCAAACGGCTTGAATCATGGGTAATGTGGTTTTCATGGAGGTTTGATTCTGTACCATGTAGCAGTTTTTGAAGGATGCTTTCATTGTTGATGATGTCCTCGAGTTAGAGACAAATCACTTTATTGGACCTGCGCACTTTATTTGGGCGCTTGGTGTGGAAGGTGTCTCCGTTGGCACTGAGCCAGGTTTTATGACAAATCAACAGGCGCCCCCCTGCCCCACACACCTCTGACAGCCGTCTATGAAATGTGATATGATCATATAGTATTCCATGACAAGCCACTCAGTGTGTCTGTGCATGTGTTCGTGCGAAAGAGGGAAAGAGATTGTATGTGTGTGTGTGTGTGTGTGTGTGTGTGTGGCCATGTTTTTATATTTTTAACACAGCGCAATATATTTTTAAAGATAGGAATATGTGACAGTTTTGACCTTGTGAGGACCTTTGGCGGTCCCCTAGAGGAATTTTTTTAATTAGCTGCATGAACAATTATGCCAAAAGGTCCTCACAAAGACAGTAAGACAAACATGTGTATGTGTGTGGGGGGGGGTGTCTTACTGTCAAAAATAGGATCACCCTGAGGGTCACGCAGCGCTCAGGGTAAAGCAGTGTATTTTTTTTTTATAAAGCAGGGATTACACATGGCCTTGGGAGCACAGATACAGTGAAGCCTCGTCACTGCTACAAACAGGCATATAGTACTCCGTTTACAATACACTCTGTTATTTACTCAAAGCAAAATAGTAACTATATTCAACACTATATTTATCTGTTTGAGATCTGTTATAGCTGTTACAGCTTGGCTCAGCCCATTACCGCTGGACACTGCTGTTATAGATATGCTGTATTTATTTATCTACGTAATCTCGTATCTAGAGAGGAACAGTAGGTGATTAACGAGAACTCTGCCCTGAGGTGTTTGGACCTGATCTGAACCAGAGCGGACAATAGTTCTGTTAGTTACACAGCGCAGAAGCGTGACTGTTTACCTTAACGAATGGATTTCTGGGAAAGGATCGACGATGCTTATTTGCAAAAGCCGATTTGCTAAGGCAGGAATCCGTGCTCCGGAGACATCAATATTTGCTTTTTGATTATCCCTGTTTTTAGTCAGGCCAGCCTCAGAAGCACTGTGTGGAGTAAAATGCTCGACAACAGCTCCCCAATTGGGAGAAAATAACAATAGGTCAGGGGTGTGCAATCTTATCCGCAGGAGCTACACCCGAGTCGACTGAAAGCCAAGCTGATGAAACAGGTGGAATCAGGTGTGACTTGATTGGAATGAAAATCTTTTATAGCGACTTTCAGCTCGTCTGTATTGTTGGGTCTGGAGTCTCTCGTGGATTCTTTGAGGTTCGGATCAGATGAGTCGACTGGCCAATCAAGCACAGTAATACCACGGTCAGTAAACCAGTTACTAATAGTTTTGGCACTGTAGGCCGGTGCCAGGTCCTGCTGGAAAAGGAAATCAACATCTCCATAAAGCTCGTCAGCAGATGGAAGCACGAAGTGCTCTAAAATCTCCTGGCAGACGCTGCATCGACTCTCGACTTGAGAAAACACACTGGACCAGCACAGCAGATGACACAACACCCCAAACTATCACTGACTGTGGAAACTTCACACTGGACTTCAAGCTGCTTGGATTCTGTCTCTTCACTCTTCCTCCAGACTCTGGAACCTTGATTTCCAAATGAAATGCAGCGTATACTTTCATCTTCCCCATGATTGTGGTTGTGTACTGAACCAGACTGAGAGATTAAAGGCTCAGGAAACCTTTGCAGGTGTTCTGAGTTCATTCGCTGATTAGAGATAGGTGGCTGTGGTGCAGGTGGTAGAGCGGGTTGTCCACTAATCATAGGGTTGGTGGTTCGATTCCTCACCCATGTGACTCCACATACCAAAGTGTCCTTGGGCAAGACACTGAATCCCCAGTTGCTCCTGATGGCAAGTTAGCGCCTTGCATGCCAGCTCTGCTACCATTGGTGTGTGTGTGTGTGTGTGTGTGTGTGTGTGTGTGTGTGTGTGAATGGGTGAATGTGACACAGTGTAAAGCGTTTTCGATGAAATCGCTATATAAGAGTGCCATTTACCATTTAGAGATCTTCTCAGGTCGACATTTCTCTATAATAAATTATTTTTTCAAATATTTTGAGATCCTGGATTTTTGATTTCCCTCAGCTATAAGCCATAATCATCAAGCTCAAAACAACAACAAAAAAAGGCTCCAAATATTTCACGTTATGTGTAACGAATCTAGAATATATGGACTTTTCCACAACATTTTAATTTTTTGAGGTGCACCTGTATGAACTTCATAGAAATGCCATGATGGATTAGAGAAAATGTTTCATGCTACTGCCACCAAAATAAAAACGTCAGTCAGTGTAAATAAAGGCAGTGTGCTTCTTTCAGAGCTTTACTAACAAAGACCATGACTGATCAAGTTGTACGGACTGGGCCAGCTGCATTGGAGCTTAGGGATAATTAAGGCCTTGACTTTCTTTTAGAAAATAAACCACAGGTGCACCCGAGAGGTCACACAAGCAAATTTCAGATAGACTTCTTTCCCAATGGACAAGTGGCCAAGTTCAGATTTTACACTGACTTATGATTTGTTATATACTGCGTGTAATTGAGATTATATGGAGTAATGGAGTAAAAAAATTTTTAAAAATCACTAATTTGATCACAGAAATGAAACAATACTGACCTCTGCTGGAAACTGACGCACTACTTGTGGAATTTAACGAAGCAAAACATTAATGTTTACATGGTGAAGCTTTCTGCAAGGAGATATTTATTTAGCGTTTATGGAAGGAGTCTCCAGTGTCAGGGAAAATCCTTTAGGATAAAGTAGTAACATGGCAACCTGCACTCATTTGTCTTGTTAACTTCAATAGATGTGAAATATTATTATCTTGTCTTGTCCTCCCTGGGAAGCGTAACAGGTTTCTGAAGAGCGTCTCAAATAAAGTACACAGCCGTCCTCCACAGCTGTGAGGTCCAGTCTGACCCTGCACAGCTGTTCCTCATCACCCCCTCTTTAACACCGTCTCTCACCACTCTAAACACATTAATACACACATATAGAATGTATGCTAATCAACACTGGCCTGTCGAGCATCTGCCACAAGTGTGGGGCCTGAACATTGTGTGCTTTAACAGCCTTATTCCACAGCGCTGCTGAATTCTTGAATCGGATTGGTCGAAAGGTGTCGGGTTCATTTTCTCTAGCAGAAGCTCTGAAAGTAGCTCCAGTTGCAAGGTTTATATGAAATGTGCTCATTATTTTTTCTATAGTAATAGTTTTTTTTGCAGTTTTTTCACTAAGATGACAAGCTAAAAACAATTTTCATCTTATAGACTTCAGGATAGAGAGAGAGAGAGAGAGAGAGAGAGAAGAGGCTGTGAGGGAAAGACTGTTTACAACTGCTATAACTGGAACTAATTTGTGTCACGGACGTTCCACAAAATAAAACGTGATCCAAGTCGCTGTAAAAAGTCGGGTTTTTAAAATTTTATCATTAGAGACATGTGAGAGGCATCTAAGAGAAAACATATGTATCCATAATAAAAATATCCACTTCTTTAGTCTATGAAATTGCCTGCAAGACGGTGATGCAGAGATACTTTTCCCCCTTCTGGAGAAGTATAAATTAAATTATTTAAAAAATTGAATTGCCATAATGTGGACTATTTTCACGTGAAAACGTTCAATAAAATCTGAATATTTTCCTCTGCACCAATATACTGTAATTTGATATTACTAAATCAGTATAATTTGTATGTTTTCGCCGGCATGTAATTATGATTTTGGCGCCCTCTGCTGCTCACTGTGTGGCGGTGCTTGGCGTCTGTAATAAATTAACATTCAAACCCAAACAAACACCAGCAGATGTTATTTCATAATTGACTTTTAAGCATTTGTGCAAAAAACTAGTTAAAAAGGGGTAGGGGCAGACATAATAGGTGAAGTTCATCGTGTGAAAAATTAAACATTAAAAAAGCGTGTCTTTCTACAAACTAGCTATTTACACATACTGTATAAAATACTGTGATCTTCTTTACTCTTGATGCGAAAGAAACCGCAGCATGTTCATGCTGAGGATTCGGTCCCGAATTCTCCAGTGGTGTTGATCAGATCTCTGGGCAGACTCTCTCTGGCTTCCTGCATCCGCTTACGAGCCCTCTGGAAAGCCTCTGTGTACGCACATACACAAATATATATCACCTCCAGGATCGCAGTGCAACATACAATAGAATAACTCTTATACATAGGTAAACTGCAAGGCTCTGATTGGCTGCTTCAATGTGTCTGGTGCAATGCGTTCATGTATTTTGAGATCAGGCGTTCACCTAGCACGTTGTAAACAGAGCCTTTCTGACTGTGGCCACCCAGCTGGTCCAAAACAATCTGCCGTCTCTTCTTCAGAGCGTTGGCCTCCACAAACGCCCTGTGGTTAAACAGCAATACGCTCGCGTTAAAAAGAATAGAGAAGAGCTCATTCGCTTTTGGTGAGCGCTTTGTTTCAAGCTAACCGAGAATGCAGGATGCAGTTCAGGCTGAAAGTGACGCTCCCGGTCGTCTGAGTGCGAAACCCAAACCGGCTCAGGCGATCCCCCTTTCGAAAAACAAACAAACAAATTCCTTAGTTAAGTAACTTTCTTCAATTCCGAGCGTAACGGTATGAACAATCGACGGAATCATTGTTGGTTGTTTGGTCATATATATTTGGTTCCTCCTACCTTGAACGTTCCTGGTATTCTCACGTCACTGATGTCTTCGAGTTCAGGAGCACCGCCAATAAAGAAACGTCTCAGTTCAGCCACTGTGCCGGTCTGCAGGGGCCTCCAAGTGTGGCAGGTCACTCTGTGAGACCCTGAGACAATACCCACACACACACACACACACACACACACACACACACACACGTTTTCTCCATTTAGTAGAGTTTTGAACCAAACAGTACCCAAGGGTTAGTTCGGATCAATCCATCAAGACAAGAGTAGGCAGAGAAGTCTTACCGGGCGTCGTCGGTATGACCATGTAGCCATAGCCCTCGGTTCTGTAGCGCTGCCAGAAGTCCAAGGAGAGAACCCTGAAGTACAACACGGGCCACTGAGGCAATGACTCTACAAACAAGCCCAGCACGAATGATTACATCGGTTTGTTGTCGTCATTTTTTGTTTTGTTTTTTTAAACAGATCCATACTGTAAAGCAATTCATACCTCACAGTACTCACCCTCGGACTCGTCTTCTTTCCTGAAGAAGGACTCGAAACTGAAGGGGTAGGAGAAGAAGGCCACACTGTCCTAGACAGAGAACACACGCCTAGATCAGTTGCTTCGTCACTCTACTGACGCAGATTCTACCTCAACGATTATGATCATTATTGATCAAACATATTTACTGTCATTTCAAAAAATGTTCAATCCTCCACATATCTAGAGCAAGAAAACCAATCGGACACACTTCCGTGCAGCTCGATACACTTGGATAAGGTCTTGCGTTGGACTTTTTGAAACATTTCATTACGAGCGTCCCTTCTCTGCGATCGGTTTCTTACCTTGCCTAATGTTCGCCTTCGGCACGTCTGAGTCACACCTGACAGGCTCTGAGACGGCACACTGGACCAGTCTAAAGGCAATTCAAACACATTACTTACCAATCAGTCCGTCATAGATCGTATAACAAGAGGAACGGTTCAATAAAGATGACGCTTGGCTCGCTTACTGTTTGGCAACTCCAGGATGAAGTGTACGTACAAGTTGTCATACTCATAGCCTTGTGCAGAGACTGGGGTGGGGTTGGGGGTGGGGGCAGGTATGGATGCGCACCGAAATGAAGGTGATGTACACATAGTAGGCACTATGTGAAGGATCAGATGGGAATGCTTTGAAG
>JAOUWY010000030.1:13963195-13973691 GCA_025728095.1 Prietella phreatophila
CTCTCTTTCTTTCTTTCTCTCTTTTCTTTCTTTCTTTCTTTCTTTCTTTCTTTCTTTCTCTCTTTCTTTCTTTCTTTCTCTCTTTCTTTCTTTCTTTCTTTCTTTCTATCTATCTTTCTTTCTTTCTTTCTTTCTTTCTTTCTCTCTTTCTCTCTTTCTTTCTTTCTTTCTTTCTTTCTCACCCTTTCCACTATCGTCTTATCAACCAGATCCCTCAGCAAATCTTTTTCATTTCCCTCTGAAGTTGAGCATGTAGTTGCCCCGAGCTTGATTTATCTCCATGATCTGCATTTACACAGAAGAGAGTTCATTTATTGAAGTGTGTGTGTGTGTGTGTGTGTGTGTGTGTGTGTGTGTGTGTGTGTGCATCAAGTCTATGCTTTTACACATTCTTTGCCAAATATTATGTATTTCATACTCTAAACACCACTGATTGATACTTACACTTAGAAGATTTCCTGAGTTCGTGCACATTGTCACACTACACTGTATAGATGTGTAATAACAGGTTTCGGGTATGAGTGTAATAACCTGATAAGTGTCATATGGTGGTCATACATCCCATTATACGTTCACAGCCAAGCAGTAAGCCTAACCCTAAGTTTTTCACCCCCCACCCCAACCCCCCCTCTATATCTGGTGTTACACACACAACCTTCATGACTTACTATTACTATTAATTATGTCGAAATACAGATGTGTTTTTCCAGCGTATTTATCCTCAGCATTATAATTGTGTTGATTTTTTTAGGGCTGAACGAATAATTAAATAATAATGGCAGCGATAAGATTATGATAATAATAATGCTTCGATTGATAAGAAAATCGCTATAGAGTATTTAGTACATTCAATTGTATAATGAATGTTTTCTGCATCCCTCATAATTGCACATGATGCTTTAAAAATGTCACCTCAAGCTATATGCTGATTTGTAGCTGTCAGGTGCTAAAAGCGTTTTTTGGGGGGTGGCTTTTTTTTCTTCTTCTTCAAAATACTGTCTTTTTCCCATGTGTAATGTGGTGTAAAATCATCTCGCATTAAAACACTCACTCTTGTCTGTATAGTGATGTGAAAAAACAACAACAACAAAAACGATTCCCTGATGCACACTGGCCTTCTGCCTTCAGCATAGAATCACTGCTGCATTTCACGGGAAAATTGACTAAGATGTTTTTAATACTAGACTGACCGTGTTTATACGCGCTATTTTTACACGGCATACAGCATCTTATTGATGATCCTGTTACCTTCCAGTGTGAGTGTGATCATTTCATCATGACCTGCCTGTAAACCTGCAGCCTTGTGTCACAACCTTGTCCTGCCATCCAGACAGCACCCAGAAATATCAGCCAGAGCACCATACCTCAACATATTAGTGCCCTTATTCTGTCTTCATCAAACATGCAGTTGTTGTGTGGCCCAAGAAATTCACTCCTTACATAACAATTTTCCAAGGTTCAGTAGCTTAATCATCTGAAATGTCCGCTTATTAAATTTCCTATTACTTAAGAACATAAAAAGCAGGAGGGAGGGGATGAGAGAAATCTATGCGGTGTCACCCCACTGTGCTGTCCGTATTTCAGTATTTGATTTTATTCTCAGAGTTGAATAATTTAAGCACACGACATTAAAAAGGTTTCAGAGAAAAATTTTATTTGTGTCTGATTCTAATACATGGTTTCAATCCGAAGTACTCTGAATGTTTGCTGCTGTAGCAGCAGGGGTTATGTCTCCAACTCTTCAACAGACTAGTGCACATCTGATCACACTGACCTTTGAGATTTATAATCAAACTTGGATCTGATTCTAACAGAGACATTTAAAAATGCTAAAAAAAAACCCAAAACAACCCCAAAACGAAGAAACTAATTTCTCAGTGTATTATATGAATATTAATTAATGATTCGATTGTATAATAATGAGTCCATTTATTTCTGCATTTTAGAAAAAAATGTGTTTTACATCTCAAATGAACATGACAGAAGATTTCATCCAAAGATGGCACGACAGTGGCCACCTTTCTTCAACTGCAGTATACTTACTAATGGCATCTGATGAAGCAATAACTATAAATATCATAATATCGATAAGCTACCGCAATAATTATGATTAATGTCACAACTAGGCATGTGCTGATATTAAAATTTCATATCACGGTAAAGGTCTGAGTTTTATCATGCTTTAGTCGAACGTAATATTGTGTGGTTTTCTTTTCCTTTCTCATTGAGTGACATTTTAACAGGAAAGGAGCTTCGGCAGCCTGCTGCATCCTCATGAGTAACTTTTAGGATTGCCTTTACTAAGAAAGATGCATATAATTCTGTCTTCAAATTCGGAATAGATCACGGATAACTGTGCCTGTGTTTCCTCCTAATTTGAACAATTTTTTCCCCAAAATGTTTTTTCTCCAAATTTTCTCCACATATTTACTCTCAAAGGATGAACTTAATCCCACCATAATCATATGTACTAGGAATTCAGAGGTTATTGATTACTGATCTGATTATTGTTGGTATTGTCACCCTAGATGTAATAGTATAAATCCTTCAATTCATTTCAAGCCTATTGTATTTTGGGTTAATCAATTGCCAGCTGATGGGCATCAAGCATATAATCACGTACAGATTTAACATTTCCATGATTGAATCCATGATAATATATTATCTTACAGGCTATAGGAGATAACGCTAGATGTGTTTCATCTCAGTGTAGGACTTCTTCTGTATTTGAAGATATGTTCTGCTGTGTTCATGAGAACATGTCAAAGAATTGGATGAAAAAAAAAGAAATTTCCACTTCCTGTGCCAGTGAGGTACTGACCAAACAGCCGTCTACAGAACTAGGAACATTTTCACAGGATCAGACCCCCCCCCCCGGGATTATTAAATCTTGCAGGAGACCGTAGCGAGATGCGTAAGCAAGTGATTGTAAGATGGTGGCTCCCACGTGTCTCTTAAACCCTATTAAAGGTTTTTGCTATTAATGACACAAGACCTCATTCAAACCTAACATGGTGTGCTAACATTTGTCGTGTTGTTATTAATCGTGTTGTTATTAAGTGGAGACAGAACAAACTGTTACAAACAAAAAGGTGGTTTGCAGAAAAGTGGTTTTGATCTGGGGATTATTGGTTTATTTATAACATAAATAAAAAATGTGCTATGGGGCACAATTATCCAGTTTTACAGACATAAAACAAAACAAAAAAAACCTAGAATAACAAAAAGGCAAATCGGTTTATAGTTCTCAGTCTAGTAAAGGTGGTCCAAGGTTTCTGCCTTGAGCAAGTGTATTTATCATACTCACTGTTACTATGACTGATGCTGCCAGTACCTATAATAGTGGTGGGATTCAAAAAGCACAGAGTATAATCCAGCAGTATTCCAGCTCCAGCTGCTCTCTTTGTGCACTACACATGTGCTCCTGCACTCGAACACAAAAAAAGCACCAATCAGATGCTTTAATCGGCAACTAACAATCCAATCAGGTAGCAACAATTATACACAGCCCTCCCACCGGCTTGCGGGGTAAACAGATGTGTCTAATCTTTCAGTAGAAGTGGACCAGATCTCCTCAGGCAGCGAGCGAGAGAGTGAGATAGAAGATAGAGTGAGACAGAGATGATCTTGAAACCAGGCTTCTACCAGGAATGCCCATAGCCAGCTGCTGCATAGGGAGTACGAGCCCTGAGGCTGAAGTTGTGCCCAGTGTGTGCCAAAGATAGAGCATGTAAACCATAAAGCCTGGAACTAACCAGTGATATGGTTGTACAATAACTCTTCTCGATGAAAAGCATCATTGGAATTTGATTATTTATCCGAGTGTCTGTGAAAAGTCTTTTAATCGTCTTTGTTGCAATTTTTGCAGACTAAAAGGTCTCAAAACTGCAACATGCACATCCACACAACATTAACATACTTAGTCCAAAAGCTCCCTTTTACTATTAGCCATATGTTTGAAAGGAATCCTTTCACACCTCTCAAATTGCCAGACCCTTTTGCATGCACACTCATGCGCAAATGTGCTTGCTTTCCTCCCACCAGCTATGGCACACGTCACAAAATGGATGGCACGTGTCTCCCCTATATTACTCAACCTCCTGTTCATCACACCTCACCATAATTACAACTTATGGAACCCTAACAGCTTAGAATGCATAAAAAGGAATCTGTTTGAAATGATTCTCCTCCATACGCTGCTTCTCACCGAATGCACTCAGAGTCTCCTACACCTGTGCGTATATCACCCTGAAACGTGGAGGTGGAGGTGGAGGTGTGAAAAGGATTACCTTGTCTCAGAACGAGAGAATGAGCGAATGAAAGAGTGAAGGAGTGCTCCATAAGGAGTCTGCTAGGCTGATGACAAGGAGGGGAAAGGGGACAAACGGCCTTATTTATCGCCAAGCAATTACCAGTGAGGTATTTCTGCTGTAATGGCAGGAGGAAAATGGAACACTTCAACGGCGAACTGATAAAGGGACCTTATGATAAAGGGGTATTGTGCTTGGGTTCATCAAACTGCCCTCTATTCCTTTTTCTTTCTCGCTGTCTCCATCTCTCTCTGTCTGTCTCTTTTTCTCTGCCATGTTACCAGTGTGAGACATTGCAAGACAGTGAAATATGGCGCCAAAAAGGTCTCAGCAGTCCACTGCCTGCTAAGATGTGTATCTTCGCCATGTGCTGTTTTGCATGTGATAATAAAGCCACAGGGAGATAGGGTAAAAAGAGGGACAAAGACAAAGATGGAGTGATGGCCACAGAGAAGAGCAGGTGGAAGAAGAGAGTTGGTGGGAAGGGAGAATGGATAAGACAGAGACCTAAACAAAAGAAGAGAGATAGCTTGAAGTCAAATGAATAGAAAGAGATTAAAGTACCTCCTTAAGCCTATGATCTCTATTGTCTTGTATTCAATCTAACTTTGAACAAGAACTCAATGAAGTGAAAAATTTAGGTATAGTCACGTTAAGGGACGGGTCCTTTTATAGTACAGTTTTGAGACTTCATTTTCGTGTGTGTTCTGGTCATTCCTAAGTAGGATGGTTTTTGCTTGGATTTATGAATGGAAAACATTTCTGTAAGATTTTGAGAGGTTCTGTGTATTTGCCTTGAGAGTTCCATTTAGCTTAAAGTTACCGTCGATGATTATTAGCGTATTGCCTATTTCATACCTTTATTTAAGAATCAGCTTTTTAAAACAAACTGTTGAAATTTTATGTCAGAAAATAATGGAAGTTTGTAAATGAAAATGCAACAGTGAATACAGCGGCATAATGAGAAACACCCACCATGTATATAAAATGGTACTCTACTCCCTATTCTCTACAAACGGCAAAGAGCATTATGGGTATTTGCTGCTTTCTAAGGCAGTGATTCTCAGTGTAGGGTCCAGTGATCCGGCTGTGATTTATTTATTTATTTTTAAGTATTTACATGTTGGAAATCTCAACCCAATATTTTCACAATTATTATAATTAATACTGAGTTTTTATAGTTATTGTAGACTGTAGACTGTTTGACTGGTTTCACTTCATTAGAATGGTTTTAATCCAAGCCTCAATCATTCAGAAACAAGTAGTCTATAAATAATGTCGGACATAAAGTGGTTGCATTATCTGATTTTTGACTTGTTTAGTGTCCATCAGTTGCATACTGCAAAGTCTCACCAGAAGCAGTACACCATCCTACTGAGAATGCGGCCATTCTACCACTCTGGCATACTGCTTTTCGCCTACTGTGTATAGTATTGTATTTCGGACACAGCTTCAGTTTTCTCCAGCTCTGTTTTGGCCACGCCCCTTGATAATTGCTAACACCTGTTCCTCATGATTAGTCTCACTGGGCCTTGTTAGCTTGTGAGTATAAATCCCCATAAAATGCATTTCTAAGCTGTGAATTCTATTATATCCGAGATCCCTTAGTCATAGCCTCCCAAGTGGTGTTTGAACTCGTTTGTTATGGAATATAAGCATGGATTTGCCACTATCGATCCAAACTATCGTTTGTGAACAAGCCTCAATAAAGATACTTGGTGTTTAGATCCAGCTGCTTTTGGCCCCCTGCTGTTCCAGTGTTTTTATGTCATAAATGAATGATACCAGATGAACAGTTGGAATTTATTCTGGAGACTCAGGAATGTCTCTGCAATTTATGAAGCCCAAGTTAGAATCTACTCCAAACATACTGGACAATTATTTGAGTCACACACTGCAGATTTGCCCAACTGATTGTGATAGAATGTTATAGTGCAACGGGATGAAAGAGTGTATAAGAAGTAAAAAGTAAGATTGTTTAAAATGTTTGCACTGAAATGAAGACAGACAGGCGGAATTGGCAGTGATTAGTCCTAGTTAAGACAGCATCTGTGTCCTAGTTAATGTGTCTCCACTCATCGGTGGTATGCAAGAAATGTGTGTCCAAATGTGTGTCGCTTCCAAACACACAAGCTAAGAAATAGTTCACGTCAGCGGGGACTCTTTGCTTGCTATGTATATTAGTGTGTTTAAGCATATATCTGCATAGTCCACAAATGCTTTTTCGAACATTATAGCCAGCCTGGCAGATTTTTCAGACATCCGATCAGATTTTGACAAAAATCTCATATTGTAAAATATTTCTTTGGTTGTGAGTTCAGATCGAGGGAGTTGAGGTAGGCGGAGTTGAGGTAGGCGGAGTTGAGGTCAGTGGAGTTGAGATCGGTGGAGTTGAGATAGGCGGAGTTGACATCGGCGGAGCTGAGATCGTTCGAGTTGAGATCAGTGGAGTTGAGATAGGCAGAGTTGAAATTGTTCGAGCTGAGATCAGTGGAGTTGAGATAGGCGGAGTTGAAATTGTTCGAGTTGAGATCAGTGGAGTTGAGTTAGGCGGAGTTGAGATCGTTTGAGTTGAGATCAGTGGAGTTGAGATCGGCGGAGCTGAGATCGTTCGATTTGAGATCAGTAGAGTTGAGATAGGCGGAGTTGAAATTGTTCGAGTTGAGATCAGTGGAGTTGAGATAGGCGGAGTTGAGATCGTTCGAGTTGAGATCAGTGGAGTTGAGATAGGCGGAGTTGAAATTGTTCGAGTTGAGATCAGTGGAGTTGAGATAGGCGGAGTTGAAATTGTTCGAGTTGAGATCAGTGGAGTTGAGATAGGCGGAGTTGAGATCATTGGAGTTGAGATCATTGGAGTTTAGATCATTGGAGTTTAGATCATTGGAGTTGAGATCGGCGGAGTTGAGATCATTGGCGTTTAGATCAGTGGAGTTGAGATCATTGGAGTTGAGATCATTGGAGTTGAGATCAGCGCAGTTGAGATCACTGGCGTTTAGATCAGTGGAGTTGAGATAGGCAGAGTTGAGATCATTGGAGTTGAGATCATTGGCGTTTAGATCAGTGGAGTTAAGATAGGCGGAGTTGAGATAAGCGGAGTTGAGATCATTGGAGTTGAGATCATTGGAGTTGAGATCATTGGAGTTTAGATCATTGGAGTTGAGATCGGGGGAGTTGACACTGATGCATAATGTGATATGTTCACTGGTGGAGAGTTTTTCTGTGATTGTTCCAGCCAAAAATGCTTGATTTATCTGTGGCTTTTTTAAAATTTGTGATGCAACTTGCAGGGTTTTTTTTTTGTTTGTTTGTTTTTTTGCGGAAAACTACTTGAATTGGTGAAATTGCATTGTACAAATTTATGGTCTTTCACAGTGTTGTTTGGTGATAAATGAGACGTTTTAGCCATATTCATGTTCAACATGTGAATTGAAGAGGGCTTTGGCTGAATGAATTTGTGATGACCTCACATGACCCGTCTTGACCCAAATCTACATAATTCTGCAGTAATTTTGAAAAATTGCTCATCCTCATTGCAGAGTTTGATTGATTTTGCATTGTTTTCTGCTATTTCAAAAATAGCAAAATCCTGGAGGGACTGAGAATTTAGTGTCATACAGATATAGTAGTGGCAGTGGAAAAAGGTAATTGAAACGTATGTTTTTTTTTTTTTAAATGTTGAATCGTGGCAGCGTAGAGAATATCTCTTTGAATGTTCCACAAATGACTCCGAACTCCATTTCTCTGCCTTTTCTCTAGACCTAAAAACTAGTATACTGGATACGCGTTTCTGTTTATTTAGGCCATTTTCTGTATGACCTTGACTGCACTTATTGATGACTTTATTTGCATATATATATAATTATTTTAATCACAGGTCTGTTGTTAAAGGATCTTCATTGTATAATCTTACATGGAAAATACTTTACCGCAAAGTATGTTATAGAATTCAGCAAATATTTTATTGGTATGATCTTTACACAGCGTGACAATCTTTAAGAGGCTTTAGGAGGATCGTTGTTCTTGTAGGACATAGAAAAATACCTGATGTAAATTGCATTTAAGTGTTTTTAATTTGCGTGCAAGGTTTCTAGGTTCAAGGTTCCTTGCTCCCGAGTGTGTGCGCGCGTGTGTGTGTGTGTGTGTGTGTGTGTGTGTGTGTGTGTGTGTGTGTGTGTGTGTGTGTTTTGTAGTCTGGTCAAGTGGACAGCCTTGGTTTTCCTCCATGTAGTATGTGATTAATAGTGACAAACCTGCAGTAGATATACAGCTGTGGATTTTCATGTAATAAAATATTAAGGAGTAATCCGAGAGATGCCGAATGCCATAACTCAGCAAAGCCCAGGTTCGGAGGATCTGCACAAACTCGCACACACAAAATGGTACACACTCATGGATCAGTTTTGTTGTTTCTGTCATTTTTTAAAAACATCTTCACCCCCCCAAGGCTTGAAAAGCATTAATTTGGACATGCATTTAATTTATTGAAAAGAGTCGGAGAGGGAGGAGGATGTGTTTTATGACCTGGTGTAATCCAGTGAGTTTTTACATAAATATAATAGCAGTAATAACAAATAAAGGAGGAAATAAGCAAAGCAGTAATTCAGTACATATATAGGTTTGTGATAAAAAGAAATCTATGTTAGGAGGCAGATGCAAGTGTGGATAATTTTTTGTGAGCACTAGAACTCATCCATCCATCCATTTTCTGTACCAGTTATCCTTACTGGGTCACGGGGAACCTGGAGCCTATCCCAGGGAGCATGGGGCAGAAGGGAGAGGACACCCTTCAGGGTACAATCACACATCCATTCACGGATACTTTTTTGGATATACAATGCATGTCTTTGGACTGGGGGAGGAAACCCCCAAAGCATGGGGAGAACAGTCAAGATCCACACACACACACGACTGCGGCAAGAACCAACCCTGGAGGTGTGAGGCAAACACGCTAACCACTAAGCCACCGTACGCCTTAGAAACATAAACATAAATAGTGGAAACAAGGTAAATCCTTCCAGATTACAAGCAAGACTGAGGCACATACAACAACACAAGAACACGACAACAGCAAAAGCTTGACAATAAGACGTTGAAAAACAAGAACTTATATAGTGGTGCTAATCAAGGTAAAATGAGACACAGTTCAGAGTGACTGCAACATGTGAAGTGCTGGAGCTGATGGGAGGTATAGTTTAGTGCCCCGTTTTTTGGCTCAATCATGGCTATCTGATCCTGAACAGAGCTAGAGGGCAACAGAATAGAACATGGGGAAATATTCTCTAACATTAATTACAGGTATTGTTGAAGGTTTTATCTAGTAAAATGTAAAAACTACAGTTAGGTGTATAATGTACATTCACTTTTATTCAGTAAGAGAAATTGTGATGTATGGAATTTGAGGAACGTGTTACCCATTTCTTGGACTTTGGACAAACTTGATGATTTCTCTCTCTCTCTCTCTCTGTCTCTGTCTCTCTCTGTCTCTCTCTCCATCTCTTAATTTTAGTATCCAATACAGTCACACAATCACAACTGTAAGAATTTACAGGGCTAACTTGCATGGAAAGTTACAAATGGTTAGCAATTGTGACCTTAATTACCTTATTTACAACTTTTATAATAATAATAATAATAATAATAATAGTAATAATAATAATAATAATATGGGGCATGGTGGCTTAGTGGTTAGCACATTTGTGTCACACCTCCAGGGTTTGGGGGTTTCAATACCGCCTCAGCCTTGTGTGCATGGAGTTTGCATGTTCTCCCTGTGCTTTGGGGGTTTCCTCCAGCTAGTCAGGTGTGAATGTGTGCGTGATTGTTCCCTACGATAGATTGGAACCCTGCCCAGGATGTCCCTCGCCTAATGCCCTGAGTTCCCTGGGATAGGCTCCTGGCTCCCCCACGACCCTGTGTACTGTAGGATAAGCAGCACAGAAAATGGATGGATGGATGGATACTACTAATAATAACAAACATACATTTTATTTGTGGATGGCTCTCGAGACACATATGGTCACCCTACAATGTTAAAAGAAGTGTGCTGGAGCACCCGTTTGTGGCTGCGAATGTCTGTGGTGGGTGTGTGTGTGTGTGTGTGTGTACCTGAAACAGTGAGATGTATGAGTGTGTGTGTGTGCGTGTGTGTGTGTGTACCTGTAACAGTGAGGTGTATGAGTGAGTGTG
>JAOUWY010000030.1:14050377-14062050 GCA_025728095.1 Prietella phreatophila
TATAAAATGAATATAAAAATAATAGTAACAATAATGTGATTATTTGATAGATTACCTGCTCCAATGACTTTCTGCTTAGTAATGTGATTGGGATGAATTTCACTGGCAAACTTAAGGATAGCTGTGCAAGGGTCCTCATAGGTGTGTGGGTCAACATAGGTCTTCAGAGGCTGATGTTTTTCTGTGGAAAAGGAAGAGTGGTACACTGTAGCTTATGAAACAAAGTCTTTAACACACACACAATATATATAACAAATGACATTAATGCAGTTATACTGGGCTCTGTCCTACCTGGGCAGGAGAAGTAGTTGCTTCCTGTTCTTTGCCGGATACGTGAATTTAGCCTCCTGATAAAAGAAGGGGCAAAGTCAATTATATATTTGCACATCAGTTCTTTCAAGCTTGTACTGTATTCAGACTAGCTTCATGTTTTCATGCTGAGTTTTCATGTCAACAGATCACAGGGTGGATAGGGTGAGGCAAGCCTTGAAGAGGAACTATGATAAGAACATAGTGAGGGGGAGGAAAAAGGAAGAAAGCATAAGACTCCTCTAACCTTTTGTGTAGAAGTAAAATAACCACCACGATAAGCAACATGGCTCCGCCTCCAGCAATAGCTCCCATGACAATCATGGAACTGCTCTGTGTGTGTGACTCAGCTGTTGGATAGATACAAGGCATCTGGTTACACACAATTCTCTACTTCTGTATTATTTTAGGACAAGGATATCACCACACACACACACACACACACACACACACAAAAACACATACCCATGGGCAGGGTCTCAAATTCTTGTTCTGCACTCTGGCTGCTAGGATGTCCCTCTGGTGTTAAAGTCTGAACACGGAACATGTACTTAGTGCCAGGAGAAAGGTCATAAATCTGGACCAAGTTCTTGTCCAACCTCAGAACCGTGTATGTGGTGACGTCCTGCTCTCCCTTATTGTCCTATTTGAAAGAGACATTGTAAGCCCACGTGAAACAAAAGGCAAACAGACTTTGAAATTAAACAGTGTGATTAACCTAGATACCTTGATGCGGTACATGAGCTCGTAGTGAGGAGAATGATGAGAAGTTGTGTGTTGGTCCACAGTCCAGGACAGAGAAAGACTACTAGAGGTACGATCTTCTACTCGGAGGAATGTTACTTTAGGAGGCTCTGTGATGAGAAAGGCATAAAACATGAAACGTTTCACTGCTTAATTTTATTGAATACACAAAAGACCTGCTTTTTACTTAAAATGCTATGAGCTGAAATTTATACCTGTGAAGTGTAGCACAGTTATGATGCTGGCAGTTGATTTTTGAGGGCTCAAATGGGACACTCCATTCAAGGCTTCCACTTTGAAAGTGTAGTTGATGTGAGGCTCCAGCTCACTGACTGTAACCTCTGGCTGGCTCAGAGATGTATGTGTAGGTTCGAAGTGCACCCTCCCTCCACACGGTGCACACACGGCACCATTACAACGCTCACACACCACATTGTATACAATGTCAGTCCTGCCACCTGTATTAGATGGAGGTCTCCAGGTCAGCAGTACACTCCCTGCTGTTAGGCGAGGAGTGGACTTGAGGTCTTCTGGTGGAGAAGGTGGACCTGAGGGAGTGACAGATTGTGGAAGTGAAGGACTGAAAACTATCTGTACATCACAAAGTTTATGAACAATTCTTGAGTAAAAAAAAAATTTGGCAGACTTAAGACTGTATAAAGACTCCTCAGTGTAAGCGATGCAGCCAGAAACACTTACCAGAACATGGAGTAGAGCTGGGGTCTGTGGCTGCTCGGTAAAATCCTTCCAAGCAGGGACAGTGGAGCGCACCAGGACCTGAGTGCTGTGTGTTTGCTGGACAGACATCACACTTCTGGCTAGAATCTGAGCTCTTGTAGTAGCCATAATCACATGCTAAAAAAAAAAAAGATAGGAATGGCGAGGTTTGAAGTATGTCATTCAGCTAGGCAAAAACAAACTGTGAAAAAAAATATACCAAAATAATACTATCTCTTAGAAGGCTTTCCTGTACTACATATGTGCCATTGACCATGCCTTTTTCCACTCTAATTATTGAATCTTCTATCTCTGCCTTGTCACATGGTATGCAAGCGTGGAATGGGTTAATGAAGAGACTTAGTTAAGTTGAGATTTCATCAGACTCAACATCTATGTAAGTGATAGAGCTGCAGGAGACTGCTGTTATCCCCTATCCCCATCTGAGAGGAACAATAGGGGCAAAAGGATTCACACCAACTAAGCTACAGGCAGGACGAATCCATCAACGACGACACAAATCCTCACAGCATATACTTATCAAGACAACAGACCTGCAGTGATCCTAGCTTCTAACAAAAGCGAAGCAGTTACAGGCATGTGAAAAAAGCCTTCAGGCAAGTTTAAACGCTGAATAAAAGAATGCCAACAGAAAGGTTTTGGGCCCTGCAGGTGAGCTGTAGAGCACTGTGTGGATGTTGGTTGGACAAAACAGGATGCGGGAATTGTGAGTTTGTATAGGCTTCATCCTCTCCTCCTTTCCTTCCTGTGTCAACTGATGAGAACATGCTAGCACACTGTACAGGATTCCAGAGAAGAAGCAGCGCAACAACACTAACAATCACTGGAAAAGAGGATGTAGGGGTCATTCTGAAGCACATGAACAGTACAAAGAGGTGGTTGGTGGTGATATATGCACATTTAATTACCATGAGAAACTCATAAGCTTGCAAAAAAAGAGTTTCTGTAGAAGAAGGGCTTCTTATGAATGAGTGTCTGACCTGCCAGGGGTAAGTCTTTCAGCCTCTGCTTTAAGCAAAAAAGTTTGAGTTTGACGAGCAGTAGGTGGTGCATGCGTGCATGTGTGTGAATGGGGACTTGCTCTTAGGGATTGCTGACAACAGTATTCTCAAGGGGATTTTCGGTGGGGGTATGTGTATTTGCTGTGTGTTTGCGTTTAAGAGAGTATGAATAGAGGAAGGGGGGGTGGAAGAGATGTTCGCATAAGAAAAGCAGCCTCCCTTTCCATGCTGTTTGAAGTCGGGAGTGAGCAGAAAACTCCCACTCCATTCTTCAAGCCTAATGTCCGTATCTGTTCTGAGAGAGGAGCTTTGAGTTTTAAAATCAAAGCTATCTAGATGACCATAGAGCCAATTAAACTGATTTAATACTGCTTCTCCAGTACTGTAGAACAAATAATTTGTTTCCCACAGTTCATGGAAGTCAACAAGTCCACACCACATTACAAACACGTAGATGGCTTACGTGTAATGCTTTTTATGTCCCAGCCAGAAATACATGCAGATTGTGTGAGCTTTGAATACAGCATTAACGTATTTGCTCTGAGCCCACTGTGGGTGGCTACAGCTATGATGAACATCAATGACACTATGTAGGAAGAGTGTCTAAAGAATGACTGTGTGTTCTAACACAAAATATTTGTGTTGTTGTTATCTCCTAGCAGTTTGATTCATGCGACGGAAGACTGACAAAGAAGATAAGACTGAGCAATACTACAGATTTGGCCCTCTGAAGTCATTTCGTTGCAACACACCACACAAAGAGACTAGTCAGGGTCATATGGGTGGAGGAGTCAACAGTTAAAACAATAAAGTCACTGTAAAGTGCTCTGGAAATGTCAATTTTCATACAAATTATTGGTCTTGAAAGACATGGGAAGGTTCTATTTTTTGAACCTGTTAACATTATCTTAACATAATTAGAACAAGTTCGAGACACACCTATTGCAAATCATTACACTAATTTCTCCTAATCTCTTGATGTCGCTGTTTATGGAGCCTTATCTGCGTTATAAACCAGTAATATTAATGAAGCAGGGAGGGAACCGGACATTCCATCATAAATCAATGAAATGCTATCTTCCTACAAAGTCAGATGGCCTAAATGCACTCTGATCTCGGTGAAACCGAAACATTAAGCAGCTGCGGAATTTCCCTACTAAACTAACCAACTAATCAGTCACTTCCCCCACTCCAGCCTGGCATCCAATCACAGGAGGGCCTGATGAAGACTGGCAGGTGGCGATAAGCCTGGAAGAACAGAAGCCGCGCACAAAGAGCCGATCGTAAAACTCCAATGAGAACAATGTCATCAGCAACATTATTGTCTCTATAGTTGTTTAGGCATAAGCATCTTCTCTTTCACTGAAAACCTGAAGACTTTCTGCTTAAGGGTAGTTCAGCTGACCCATTAAACTTTAAGGTTCACAACCTTTTAACACAGCCAAATGCTGCGAACCAAAAAGTGTTAAGTGAGTAGCATAAAAAAAATGAACGCAACAATAGGTGATGAGTAGAAAGCATTCAATTAACAATGAGAAGCACAGAAGTGTTTGAAGGGGGGAAAAAAGGGAAATGTGTGAAGTCTGGGCTTGTACTTTCATTCCTGATTTGTGCTGTCATACTGTGATAACAAGGTGCCCCTCTTATAGTCACATTCCTCCCCCAATCCTCCTCATTCAGCCATCCACTGAAGGTGGGCAAAAACATTTGGAGCGTCTCCTAGAAACGATGGAATGTCCGAAAGTTCTGGAATCTACCCTTTTCCACAGACCTGCATACCTGTAAAACCTCCCAATCCCTGATGAAGCCAGCATCCGTTTCAGGTGCTGCCTGATGGATCCTGTTAAAGCACCAGAAGTCAGGGTCTCCAGAACATTCCTTCCTGAGTTTTTCCCTCCCTTCCGTATTATTTCAATACACAGTTGCCCATTAGGAAAATCACTTCATTTTACCAAATGAAGCCAAACAGACAAGGGATTTGTCAAAGGTTTTTTTTTTAAAATTGTTTGCAAGTGGGGGAATTGATCTTAATGCATAACAATTTTGGAAACTGAAATGACATAATTAAAACATGTAAAATTAGGTTTTGCTTTTGATGAGCAGGCCAAAGCTTTAGGAAGTTGACTTTACAATCCTTTCTCTCCTTTATCGTTGATAGGATTTAGAGTTACAGTTAGTCAGCCTGAGAAAACCTACGTTTCAACACCACTGACTAAACCTATATTTCCCACCACTACAAAAGCCATCCAGGGAGCTGAAGCCCTTAATTACATGATAACTGAGTCAGTGTAGCGAGGGTGTGCCAAGCCTTCTCTGTAATCTGTGGTAAAGTGTAGTCATAGAAACACACACACTATTCAGGTAATGCTAGGCCTGTCCACTGAGCCATTTCAGCTACCGGATGACATGAGAATTCACACCAGAGAAACGCCTTGGGAAAAAATCCCCCACAAATTGCTAAATCCTTGTATCATGTAAGCCTAAAATGGACTAAACCAGCTTATTCATTATATTACAACATGATCTCAAATTAGAAAGAATGAGAGGATTTAACACCCTTTACCCTCTTTATATATTTTTGTTTTACTTTATTTCATTTCATGCCAAAAAAATAAATAAATAAAATTCTCACAGTGTCTTTTAGGATTCTATTCATTTTCTCTTATGTTGGGAATCTATACAGCCAGTTCTGCCATTGTCTTTCTACATAGATACATTCACGCACACACACTACCCCGCTGGTAACCTGGTATCCTTAAGCGTCCTTCCTAAAGTAATAAACTCTCACACAGATCCGAAATAAAATGCGAGCAGGTGAGAGGGTGTGGACAAGACGGACATTCCTTTACACTGAAGTCATGTTCTCTGTCTCCAGCGTGCTCACAGGCAACTTGTTAGACAGCTCTTTGGTAACAGCACGACACAGTAAGGCATCTTAGCACACACACATATATTCAGAAACACACACTGGCAGCCCACCCACAAAGCCCTGCAGTTGTTCCTCAACCATCAAACCACCGACTGCTTTGCAAGGATTTTTTAATGAGAACTCAACCTTGATTTAAGGGGATCCAGTGGCTCAAGATGAAACAGTCAGCCACTTTCACAACCGAAATAAAAAAAGAAATAGAGTGGTATTTCACTCACATTAAAACATTATTCCAGCACTACCCCACACACACTGCACTACAAATCGCTTACCTTGGCATGTCTGTCCCTCAGCCTGGTAGCCGGCTTTGCAGTAGCACTGCCCGACAGGAACGACCCACTCTGCTTCAGCTGTGCAGTACATGCGAGGAGGTGCCTGGCCAACAGTCACTGCATTCTTCACACATGATCCCTCCACCTCAGTTAGAGCTGTTGCAGTCACACGCTCAGGAAAAATAGCCAGGTTGCGCTGGACAGCCGAACAGGTGGTGTAGAACACCTTCACACCCAACAGAGCCACACAGGCACCTACATCTTGAAAAGCCAGGTAGAAACCTTGCCTTGATAGTGTTCCGATGCTCCGCGTTTCCACATTCACCCTCAATGATGCTCGTCCACCATCTCTGTTTGCTGTCACTTCATCCGGGGCCACTGTGGCAATCTTACGGAACTGACCTTTCCGGAAACTGGTGCCCACGTCCTTGTCCGTTTCGGAAAGGTAGAGGCTGAAGGTCTCGCGGCAAGAGGGGGACGTGCCATCAAAGGTGTTGCAGTCACGGACAACAAACCGCAGCTCAACAGAGATACGTGAGGCTTCAAGAGGACGCTGGATGAAGGTGGTACGAAGCCAATTGTCTTGTTCGGTATCACTGGCCACATTGCACACGCTGTAGGTGTAAAGGAGGGAGCCATTCACCACTGTCTGGACAATTTCCCACTGAGCGGCAGAGAGAAAGATTTGTAGTTACTACATCGTATACTAACATTATTATAAGTACATTAAGATGCATTCCATTCTACATTGTAAGTATAAAGAGTATAGAGTCACATATTTTTTAGTAAATTCATATATTTCATCATTTGTCATATTGCAGTTATTCTTCTGTGGAATAATGACTTTTTGTAACAGACATGTGGGTATGGGAATTGCATGTCTAGGCATATCCTTCCTTAGACCTGCTAAAGATGTATCAAAGAGACGAAAGACAGACCATCTCAAATGAAATGATGCATCAGTTTAAAGCTCATTCTTTTGTTATCCTAGTTATAAACCTTCCACTTCCCTCAGCTCCCCTAAAAGCACTTGAACAGCAGATCAGGCCAGGCATGCAAACCTCAAAGGCCTTGTGTGGACACAACGGCTCAAGAGCTCAGTGATCCCAGCCAAAGCCTTCAACATCAGAACAAGAAAATGACAGGACTAGTTTCCAAACGAGTAATTAAAAAAGCCCCATCCCCACCCTGAGAGTGTGAAAGCCTTGAACTTGCCCTCAAACCTGTACAGCCATCTCCTTGGCTCTATAGGTTTAAGAGAGTAAACTTGGTGTGTAAATCTCTCATGAGGCCCTGGAGCCACAGAAGGAATCTACAGCCGATTCTTTTAATCCCAACAGCTCGCCGCTGTTCCTGACCATGTCTCCATTTCCTCCAGTTCCTCAGAAAGGAAACCGCATGACTAAAGATAGAGGACTGCGCACTCCCTCTAACCCAGGGCTTTGGTGTCTCTGTCCCTACCGTATAACACTGTTCATGAGATCTATTAAGCTGTAAAACTGTTCGAATTATTGAATGAGAAATGTGAATCAGATCATTTTAACATGATAAAGAGCGTTAAAGTAATATGGAAAATTTACCACCAGATAAGACTATCAGGAGTGTTTTGTTTAAAAAAAAAAAACAGACATAGCAAGACCATATTATAAACCACATTCAACATGAACAACTGATAAGTTGGGTCTCTGACTACGATAGATACCACGGCCTACTCACCCCTTCTTCATTAGGTGATGTCAACCAGCCCAGCTCTCCTCCAGATGCCTTCATATCAAGCAGAATGTCTACAAGAAAATATTTTATTGTATATGTTTAAAAAAAGAAGAAGAAGATTATGAAACCATTTCAAAGAAGAAAAGACATAAACTACATGGGTATGGACTTTTGTGTTTCCTTTGGTGGATGACAATGGCTGTATTTTAAAACACAAACAAAACAAAACAAAACCAAAATAGTATAGAAACACCAATGAATTAACATGTAATTAAAATTGAAAAGAATACTGCAAGAATAAACTTTTCAAACCACTTAGTTAAAACACATTTCACATGACTCATTAAAACATATCCATACTCCAGGGTAAATGAAAAATAACGAGTTATATAGTGTTATATAGAGTTATATAGAGTTAAATAGAGTTATGTAGAGTTATATACAGTTATGTAGAGTTATATAGTTATGTAGACTTATGCAGAGTTATATAGAGTCATGTAGTTATAAAGGTATTTTAAAAGTAAGACTACACATGAATCATTTGAAAAGTTTTACATTTATAAAGAACTGAACGACTTTTTAAGGAAGTATAGACTACTTACGTTCCTTGGCTTGGATAAGAATAAACATGCTGTTAAAAAATAAATAAGAAAACAAACGGTGAAAGTGGTAATCCATTATTATTATTATTATTTTAAAGTTGCGTTTCTTTCTTTTATCTAAACATTCGCTGTTTTCACCGGGCGGTGTGTCTGACACGCGCGCACAACTTTTCCACACTGCGACCGCGAGCTTCATTCATGAGGAATTGAATGACATTAGCTCCGCCCATTGGAATGTCGCCTCAGGGTCTAATAACGAGTGGGCGGGGTCAGAGCGGAGCGCGTGGGCGAGCAGCGCTAATTCCGCATCTTTTCAGTGAGTCGGATCTTTTCATTTGGCTCAGCTCCCCACGGTAAACCGGACAGCTTTCAAATTTTTGACCAGTAGATATTCTTCTTTGTCTAACTAGGGATTCGTTTACATTTTCCGTGATAACTATCTCAATACATTTGTCTGTGCGTTAGTCAACAAGAAGGAGTGTAGCGGACCCACCCTGTCATATTTGCGAGTTAGTCAACCTTCCGCAAAAAAATACTCGGTTCAAAGAGCCGGTTCGTTCATCATCATCATCATCATCACTGGCTCCAACTTCGTGCAAGGATTCCAGTGTTTGACTTTGCTCATCTCCGAGACATGAATAAAGCTTTTTATGTACACAGACTTTATCATAGGCCTTTATCAAACGGAAAGAAGGCCTAAAGGCTACAGAATATTTTTACATTTCTTCCACTCTAATCTGAGCTAAACACGATTTTAATACTACAATAGACTTTAGCCTAGACTATATTCCAAATGGCATGGTATCATACTTTTAATATTACAGTAATATAGGCTGAATTCAGATACAAATGTATGTGGACACCTGACCATCACGCCCATTTGTAGGTGTTCCCCACACTGTTACCACAATGTTGGAAGCACACCGTTTTATATATAGGATTAATTTCTCATCGCTGGAACAGAAGGGCCCAGACATACTCCAGCAAAACCTTTAGACAAAACGGGGTTCACAAAGACATGGTTTGCCAAGGTTGGAGAGGAAGAACTTGAGTGTCCTGCACAGAGCCCTGATGTAAACTCCACTAAAAACCTCTGCAATGAACTGGAATGCTGATTGCACACCTGGCTTGCACACCTGACATCAGTGTCTGACCTCACTTGTAGGTAAATGAGCAAATCCCAAGAGTCACACTCAGAAATCTAATGGAAAACCTTCTGAGAAGAGTGGCGGTTATTATAAGACCAACGCCATCTAATCCACATATAATCTATTAGTACGTCATTTTTAACCACAGATGTGGGGAGTTTCTTGTACGGTATAAGATGTATATGTATATGCTTTGTAGTGAATCTTTTGGTAATTTTGTTCATATTATGTACATCCTGTGAAGATATACATCATAAGTATTAGTCATGACAATTTTATAACCTCATGTAAAAAAAATTGTCAAAACGTCATTTTTCCTACTCCATTTTCATTGGGGTAAACATCTTGTTGATTCTGGCCACACCCCTTATGAGATTGAGATTTTACATAAATTAAGTCATATTTATATCAAGCACTTCCATTGCTAGCGCTTAATAATATATGTTTTGACTTTTACTGATCAGGCCATAAAATCAATGCAGCTTAGTTAAACTGTCCCAATATACCTGAACTCTACACACTGCTACTCTAAAGTTATTTTAACATACAGCTTATAAGCTTAGTTGTGCATGGTAGTAGAATATGTGGTTTTTGGACTTTTTATTTATTTCTGCTTACTAACCTCCAAAGCTAAACGTGAAAACTAAAGTGCTATGAAGAAAGTGAATGAGTATTACTTTTTTATTTATTTATGTTTGTTTTCAGACCATTTCTGCACAGCAATGTTATATTTAATAGGAGAAAGAGTTATTTGTATATGGTGATCTTAACTAAACATGTATAAAATGTGGCCACCCCCTTCAACATTCCCACGAAAATAGGGGAAAGGGTCGAGTGGGAGTGCCATCATGAATGAATCACGACTAATAACTTCAATAGCTATGAATATGTAGACAGAGAAATATGTCACACAATGGCGTTGCTGGGCAACACTGAGGAATTCTGTAGTCAGGTCTTTTTTGTGCAGCAGTCTGTCAAGAGTCCCGTGACCAGAGCGTCAAAAGCAAGCTGACTTCTTCTCAAGAGCTTAGGAAGCTGCCTGCATTGTGACAGAAGCTGAATGAAAGATCTCTCCTGTAATTTTAGGCAAGTTCAAGCAGACGTTCATGTGGATTGGACCTGAGTGAAATAACACTTCACATGCAAGTGTTTAAATGAGGGTCAAGAAAACCAACATGTATGACTTTTCCATATTTCTTTTTCATTTGGAATGTTGGAAGTCATTTTCATATCTCCTAGAAGTGCTCATTTAAAGAGAATGATTAACGACTTTGGTTTGTTTGGTTTGTAGGGGCAAAACACTCACGTTACGAAGGTTGTTTTTCTTCAGCAAATGAGGTGCCATGGCCGTTGAGACATGCTCACAATGAGAAGGTCTCCTTTTCACTCAAGGGCCATGTGTGGAGCAGGAGCCTGGGGTTTTCCACCTCACTCCCACTATTCGTCACAGCATAGCCTGCTTCTTTTCTTCTCTCTCCCCCCTCTGCGGCACCCTGTGCCACATATCCACCCTTATAAAAGCGTTCACTCCAGGAGGCTGGGCTCAGGCTTAAGGGGTCACAGAACCAACATGGCGAGGTCATTTCGCTCACCCACCCCTCATGCCTCCCACTTGTCTCTCCTTTCCAGAAGCTCTCAACTCAACAGAGTTGAGCACTCCTTTGTGTGCAGCATTGAGTGTGTCTGCTCCTCAAATGCTTTGTTAACAGTCGCGACACACCGCTGAACTCTCAGGCGGTGGGGTGAGATATGTGTTAGAGACATATGGGGGGTTGTTAACACATTTTTCACTCGTTAGTTAACAAAATAGTTGTCAAGGTCTGTGCTATAAGTTTGATTGCTTTTAAGTTTAAGTATAAAAATCTTTATTTTAAGGCTTTGTTGTACTTTCATATTAGAATCGCAATCAATATAAAATATTTTGTATACATATGTATATGTAAACATAAAGTCTTTCAGTGGACAAGTGAACAATGTTTGATGTAATGGCTTTGTACTGTGGAAATCTGCATTTGAAATGAAACGTCATCCATTAAGTGCAGAATGTCATCCTTAAATGGACATCATGTCCATTCATAACAAATGACTTGAATTATAGCCCCTTTCAAAGTTTTATAAGAAACTGGATGATTAGCTGCTGAAAGTGTGTGTGTGTGTGTGTGTGTGTGTGTGTGTGTGTGTGTGTGTGTGTGTGTGAGTGTGTGTGTGTGTGTGTGT
>JAOUWY010000030.1:14086648-14098528 GCA_025728095.1 Prietella phreatophila
GTTACAGGGAACCCGGAGCCTATCCCAGGGAACTCAGGGCACAAGGCTCAAAGTAGGGGACACCCTGGAGGGGGTGCCAACCCATCATAGGGCACAATCGCACACACACTCACATACCACATACAATTTAGAGATGCCAATCAGCCTACAACGTATGTCTTTGGACTGGGGGAGGAAACCTGGAGTACGAAGTGGAAACTCCTGAAGCACAGAGAGAACCTGAAAATGCCGGTCACTCAGGGTGGAGGCAGGAATCAAACCTCTAAACACGGTGGTGCGAGACAAACATGCTAACCACTAAGCCATATTTTGTTTTCTACTATTTAAACTAAGCTACTTATTTAATAGACAAAATGCTAATCACACATTTAATGGTTTCTATGTAACCTAGATAAATGCCAGGGATGGTATGAATCACCTGGACACCTTCTTGTGCGCACGTGCCGAGACCTTCCAAGCAAGTCATGCAATGATTTGTAATTCGTCAGAAGCTGAATTTTCAAAGAACTATGATTACATATGTAACTAACCTCCTACTTCAGCTCTGCCAGCTGCCTCGGGCAGTGAAACTCACCAAGATAATGTAAGCCACAGTGTAATGAGGAACTGGACTAACCAGAAAGGTGCGGAGAGAAGAGTGATGTTAACATTGTAGAACCTGGACAAAGTGCCTGGTGATGCCCAAGTATCAGTAGTGCCACTTCCTGGAGAGATATGCCTCGAAATAATGCCCATGAGGAGATGATGCTCCTTGTAGAACAGCATGCTGGAGTAGGGCCTAGACTTCTAGCCTTAATGATGATCTCCACCACCACACAGTGGGCCCAGCCTCTGCTTAGACAAAGAGCCCCTCAACAGTGTTGTTTGACGATATAATGGACATCAACTGGTCTAAATTTTACTTTAAGGTGTGCTGTAGAGTGTAACAAGGAACGCTGTGCAGGCTCAACTTCATTGAAAGCTGCAAAGTCAATCTTCTGATTCACTAAGTTGGATGATATGACCTTGGGCAGGAATCCTGAATTGGTGAGCTTATCAACAGAGCATGCAGTTTGACAACTATTTGCCAAAATCATGCCATCTACAGTGCTATGCACTGCAATGGCTGCCACATACATCTTTAGCATAGATGAGAACTTGCCACTGTCCAACAACTGTCCCTGGTACAAAAAGTTAGCATTATTAGAATCAGGCGATGTGATTTAGGCAGTTGGCCATGTAGTCCAAAGGGTAGGCGCACAGGTGACCTGCCCAAAGATGCCAAACCTCTCTGCGTTAGGGCCAGCAGCTGTGCTCAGAGTATTCCAACCAACCAGATAAAGCAGTAGAGGAAACCAAGGTCTTGCCAGCTTTTGAGGAGCCACAAGCGGACACTGTGGTCTAGTTTCCAAATCCTTCAGAGTGGTAAGAATCAACAGCAGAGGAAAGACCAGTCATGGACCAGTATGAATAGGTGGCCATGGGTTGCACTCATTCCCTAGAGTTATTATCCAAATTTTAATAACTATAATTTACAATGATCCTCTTAAATTCTCCTAATATATAAGGACCCATGCAAATAATAACACAGAACCTCCATAAATTGCACAGCCTTGTATATTTGACAGACTGTATTGAAAGAATGTAAGCATGTAACTTTTGAGGGTTTAATTTTCACAGTGACCCATGTCCCACTGTAATTAGTTGGCATGCTAATTGGTGCTGACATGCACACTGAAGAGAGTCAGAAGACGTCTCGATAATTTCTGCACACTTGGAATTTAGGCTCAATCAAGCATGTAAGAGAAGCCCAGCTGTAATGTGTCATATTTCAGTTCTTTGTGCTGTGTGTGTAGTAATGTTGTGCAAAGGGTGATTACACATATACAATGTCTATTTTATAGAACTGGTTGGAAAGACTTTTCTTTGTGGCTGAACAGAACTTTACAGTTTTACAGGGTTTTTTTTTTCCTCAGGGGAGCTTAAGAACAATACAAGAACAGCTCCAGGGTCTCCAGTTTGATTCTGGGCTCTGGTTACTGTGTGTGTCATGTTTCTGACTCTGTTTTCACCGTGTCTGTGTGAGTTTCGTCCGGGTTGTCTTTATTCCTCACACCTCCCAAAAACATACAGTCACTAAAATGGCTGACTGTGTGAATGTGCGTGTGCATGGTGCCCAGAATACACCCATTGTGCCAAGGACAGGCTCTGGAGCCACGGTGAGCCTAAACTTTTCACAGGAATATTGAAAATACAGCAGCAACCAATAAATGAAAACCAAAATTCGACATGCATCACAAATATGTCATTATAAACATATTTCATGTGCTTTAGGATTGAGTTTTCCTTTGTCTGTACAGGATTTCGCTGAGTTTTTCTTTGTGATCCTTACCTTGCTTTTTTTGTTGTTGTGGAAAACTTCTTGGATTTGGCAAAACTAAAATAACCTTTTGGTTGTACTCAGGTTCAGCGCATGTGAGTTGTGATGCCATCACACGACACGTCTCGGCCCAAATCTGCAAAGAATCTGCAGTCATTTTGAAAAAAAAGCAAGCTCCTCAGAATATTGCCGAGTTTGCTTGATTCTGGATAAATTTCTGTGATCGCAAAATCCTGGATGGACTGCTTTCAACGTCATTATTCATATTTGTGTGTAAGACCTGTATAATCACATTGGGTGAATCTTAGTTACTGTATGTACGAGGCATAAAACATTGTATACGTAAGCAACAATTTAGAACTTTTATTATGCAGTGTTGATAAATTATGTCATGGGATGTCATGTATGGGTATAACGGATAGGCTGCAAGAAAAGGATGTAAACTTTTGTAGTCGAAAGCCATTCGTGGGAATCTACGAGTTTACTCCGTACCAGCAGAGGGCGCTGCTTATATTCCACAGCGTATAAACCGCTTCAAATAAAGAGAGAAAAAAGGGGGATTTCGCGCACTTTTTAAACCGGTAAGGATGTAAGTCATGTCGGTGTCAGTTTTGTTTTAATGTTTTCTTTTTTTGTGTGAGAAACTAAAAACTGAATGAATATAAAAGTAGCCATTTGTTGACGACGTTTAGTGAAGTCGTAATGGACGAGAAAGAGGCATACACGCAGGTAGGAACCGCATGAGAAGTGAAAACACTTGTTCGGTCTGAATTAGTCGATTTTCTTTCATTCGGATGTGTTTTTTATACCATGGTAAAGTTAATTTCCTTTTAGAATGGTCTTTTCGACTCTGGCTAATCCGTTTACAGATGAACAGCATGAGCACAGTGATGCACGCCAGCTGGGTTAACCATCAACACACGCCTCCTCCTTATAGAAACCATTCTTATTTGTAAAAAAAAAAAAAAGTTTTCGTTCGGCTTTAAATACAATCAAAGTAATATTTCACTATCCCTGTGAATGAATAGTCACTTGAATTGGATGGGTTTAACTCAAATACACCGAGCAGCCATAACATTAAACCCACCTGGCTAAGATTGTGACCACCAAACAGCTCTGAGCCACCCAGGCCTGGACTTCTCAAGACCTCTGAAGGTGTGCTGTGGGACCTGGCACCAAGACATTAACAGCAGAGCCTTTAAGTCCTGTAATTCGGGACAATGCTTAGATGTGTCAAAGTAACATCCTCGTGAATGCCAGGACACAGGATTTCCCAACAGAACATTGCCCAGAGCATCACTGCCTCCACTAAACTTTAATGGAAATGCTCAGGAAAAAAACTCTTTCTGATAATAATAATAGTAAAGTCCAGAATATCATTGTACACGGGGAGATTACTGAACAGTTGTTGTGCATCGTTCATTGTGATTGGGTTGTTGAATTGTATTAATAAACTTCAGTCAAGTTAAAATGTTACTAGAGCAAAAGAAAGTGTCAAATATGGAAATACATAAGCTTAAAAAAAATTGTCAATAACTCTTCTCAAGAGACTGAAAGCAGCCGTTCACTACACGGTCAGTAAACTTTGCCAGAGCACAGCAGCCGACTGTGAGAAGGAGATGAGCAGGCAAGCCATGGCTGCAATTGCTGAAACGACTTTCAGACAATGTGGTAAGTTTAACACAATGGTGGTTATTTCCTCATTAACGCTGTAGATCAGCTCACCATGTCTCCACTATCTTTCTACATTGTAGAGATATTTGCAAAAGATCTGGAGGCCTTCGCAAGGTAACTTTGACCTATTCATACAGCATTGTTTTCCCGATACTGATCATGAAGTAGCTGTAGCACATTGCAGGTGTGTGTCCTTCAACGGAAAAACACTATCAACTTATCAGCATGCAAATGCTTCTTGAGCGTAAAATAAATATAAAATCTCAATTCTGTAGTGAAGGGCTACTTTTAAGTCAAGGATTGGGAAAACATGGCTAATTGTGTTTTGATGGCATGTTTACAGACCTGCAAAAGGTGCCTTTTATTTGTTGCGCTTCTTCTAGACATGCCAGAAGACACACGGTCAACGTGGATGATGTGAAACTTCTAGCAAGAAAGAGTGCAGCACTGGTATGAGTCTCTGAGGCACACACCAAAGCTGGCTTACAAACAAATGTCCCTTTTAATCAGGTTTATTTTGAGAATTTGCCTCTGTAGTATGTGGCTCAAATCATAATCCTGTTAAGACATTACACAGCAGGATTGTTGATCTATGGTGGACTGCTCAGAAATAGCAGTGCAAAGTAATGCCTTCTATATTTATAAGAATGGTCCATTAAAATGTTTTATGCTATTATAGTCCAGCCACATCCAGCAAAAGAGTGAAGAAATGGCAATAAACAACCAGGAGCTGAAGGAGAAGAAGAAGAATGCTGCCAAGAGAAAGAGTAAGGAGATGGAGGGAAATGAGGAAGGAGAGACAGAGACCTGATTCACTTGAACACAAACTCAATGCCTGGCACTGCCAGTGTGGACAAGAGCTGTACAGATATTACTGAGGGAGAGAAGAAAAAGAAAAGAACCCATGAACATATGGTCTGACTTTCAGGAATTTTTTTTTTTACATGAAGTATCAATTAATTACTCATAGCCATGCATCAAGATTGTGTATTTTATTGTAATAGAAGATGCAAAAATTTTCATTACCTGTGAATATAAGAAATTGAGGGTGTATAAAACAGATTTGAAGGGTGAGACGTGGTAAATATATGGAATAAAGACTATAACTACAATTCCCAGAATTGACCCCATTTTGACCCAAAAAAAAAAGGCACAAAAAAACCAATTATTGTATTATGTAGCAAACTTAAATTTTCTACCAGAATGTTTGGGCCATTGTTCTGGATCCAGATTAAGCTCAATTAATCCTGCATTAAATGATTTAGTAGCAGCACAGGGCCAAGCTTAACATGGCTCTAAAAATGAAGCCCAACATTGTGGTGGCCGTTGGTTAGGTGCATTCTACAGTCTGTATTTCTGTTACCAGAGACGCTAATGCTGTTATGGGGAACCAGACACTCCTCCGTCTTCCTCCGTCCCCAAACGGACTTTCCACCTGGGGTTCAGACGCAACCTGCAGCCAGCCATTTTCCAGGCCCCTAAATGTGTGAATTCAGTTAGTTTTCAGATTTTCCCCCTCGTTCAAATCACTTGAGGTAAATCCAGTATGAAAAAAAAAACCCTGATATTCAAATTAAATTTTATTGGAGCACTCTCTTCACAAGCCATATAAAATATTTTTGAAAACATTAAGCAAATGTTATCTAGAAGAAATTCATTCCAGACATCCACATCACTCAACATACAGGTCTCACTTACACAATCACTCGTTCTCCCACCCCTCAGTGGCCACTGAAGATGTCATCCACAAGTTCACACTTACAGGTCAAAATCACAAGGAAAAGCACACACACCATACAGCATTCAGTTCAGGTTTATAGAAGCATGACACACACACACACAAAGAAAGAAAGAAACCAAAACAAAAACACTCATCACAACATTCCACTAGCTATTTAAACACATTGTCAGTATATGATAGGAGAAAAGCAAAATGGGAAGCCTAGAAGGGAAAATGTGATCCTTCAGATACAGGTAAACTAATTGTCCATTTGTTCAGGGTTGTGTATAGGTGAGGCTGGGAAGTGTCAACAAGCTCTCATTCACGCGCTCACAAAAGCCACCCAGTCATATTTCAGCTCTTTCATCGCACTCAGTCTTTTTCGCTCGCTCGCTTCCATGCCTTCCTTTCTCTCCGTTCGCTCACTCTTCGCCACCACCAAGCGCACTCAACAGTTGTTAAAAATGTTCACTTTCTCTGTACAGTTCTTGTGAAATCAGAAAAATATGCTGACTTAAAAAAAAATGAAGACACCCACCGTGTCAGCGAGCCGAGCTTTTAGACATGAGGAAGATGGGATTATGATCTCAGCCACACAGTGCTGCCACAGAGGGCCTTCTTCTCAGGCAAAACCCACAGATGGCAACTGCAGAAGAGATTTCGATGAAGGCTTTTTAAATTTGTCTGGCTGCAAATAAAACATGTACTTAAAGACTTCTTAAGTTTCAACCAGATTCTTTCCAATGCAAGATTTTAAAAACAAGCTTTCAAGAAGTACAAAATTTGGTGGTCTGTAAAACATGCATGTTTCTGTGAGCACAGCTGAAACCGCATGCATTATCAAGAATCCAGATGAAATATTTTGTCCCTAACCAAAATTAACCAATACAGCATAAAGAGGGGGGGAAAGTAAACTACACAGATAATGTTTGTGTAACACGGCCTGTTTTTAATCTTATTTACTATCTTGTTCAAATGTAGAAAAACATTCTCGTCTCCCCAAACTCCCCTTTTGCTCCTGCTCTCACACCCACAATGCACAAAAAGAGTTAAGTCTCTCAGAAAAATACTTACCAACCACACACTAAAAATACCAACACTGCAAAAACAAACCCCACCACTTACATCCCCCACCCCGTAGACTTGGACTCCATACTGGAGCCAAAGCTTGAGTTAAACCCACTTCCACTGCTAGCAGCGTTAGAGCCTGCGCCCCAGCCGAGTGCAGCCGAGCCACTGCTGTAGTTGCTGGTTCCTGTGCTGTATGGCGTCTGGTCTCGAGCGGAGCTTGCTCCACTCGCACTCGAGCCAGACGTAGCTGACTGACCCTGCTGCGCCAACATTCCCATCATTCCCCAGCTACTCTGCAGGGCAGCCTGAGCAGCAGCCATCATGGCCGGGTTCAGGTTGAAGTTGCTGAAGTTTCCCAGGCTGCTGGAGCTGCTGCGGCTGCTGCTGCTTCCAAATGCCTGAGCACCGAAACCATTCCCGTAGCGAACCCGATCCATCATGTGCCCTCTGCCACTGTGTTTGGGTTCAGCATTGGATATATGAACACTCACTCCCTTGATGATTAGGTCCTCCCCACACAGGGAAGCAGCAATCTGTGCAAGGGAGAAATTATGCTTAGTTTTAATAATGAGCTATAGATTCAGCAATCAAATTTTCTAAATATATTGTGCTCAAATGATATACTTGCTAAATATCCTTTAAAAAAAAAAAAGAACAGAAAAATAATCGGTAGTAGACTCGTAAAAGCTTGCATAAGTGCTGTCTGCCTAAACTGTACTTTAAATGAAGGACACTACTAACCTGGTCATCAGCAAAGGTAACAAAAGCGAAAGCTCGGAAAGGCTTGGGGATGAAGACATCGGTGACCTCGCCATATTGCATGAAGAACTGGCGCAGATCATCAGAAGTCATGTCCTCAGTGCAACGACCAACAAACACCTTCCTGCTCCTCATTGGCTCATCAAGACCTTGCTATTAGACATGACACAAAACAAGCTCTGGTTGGCTGTGTTGCACTCAGTAAGTTGTGACTTCAGATCACCATAGTTTCCAGATGTGACTGTATAATGCACATATCAATACAATTAGAAAAAGTTACAGGTTGTTGTTAACCTTTGAGTTGGGCAGCTTGCAGTCACACCATCTTCCATCAATCATGTGCCGCTGGGTAATCACTTTACCTTGGGCCTCCCAGTCAGTAAAACGAACAAAGCCAAAACCTTTCGAATTTCCAGTCTTCGCATCTCGTTTCACCTAGAGAAAAATTTGAACTGCGTTAGCGCCTTGTACACCAAGACAAATTCTTCACATGGAGATGCGGGGGTCAAGCTCCGCTCATGAACAACTTTCTGCTGAGATAGGTAATTTCAGAAATGTACCTGCACCATGATTACATCACCAAAGGTACTGAAGTACTCTTTCAGGTCCTGTTCTGTAGTTTTCCATGGCAAGCCTAACACGATCAGATCTGAGGTCTTCTGGTCTCCCCTCTTGATCTTCGCTGATGAGGCGTCTATCTCGTCCATTTTGCGCTTGTTGTCTGCTGATTCTTTAAATTGAGAACAGCAAGGTGAGTGTTACCTCGTGACAAATCTCAGGAATTTCATCCACCCCCCCTCCCTCATCAATTCTCTGCACTGACTAGAATTATGCTTTGTATTGCTCTGTAGTTCTTTTGTCCTGAACATTTGTATTTATTAAGCACTCAAGATTGCACCTGACTAGAATTGTGGTTCTCATTAGCCACTTCTCCACTGCACAGTACGACTCGAAGCGACTCAACTCAATTTACTTTTCTGCGCTTGCTTTTCCACTGCAGATTAGTGGCACCTCATCGTGGGTGCCACCGTCCACTCGCCTTCATGCAGGAAAAACATATTATCGAAGCCCTGCACAAATAAACGGCCAGGGTGTATTCCGAACACCTTTCCTGTTCACCGAACCTGATTAAGGATGTAAAATAGCGCGTTAAAACCTACATAGAGCTCGCTCGATTGACAAAGGTAGATTCAGCCGCGACAGGAGCGACTTCGATAAACGCCCGTTTGGAAATTGGCAACGATGTAAAAATCCAAGACAGAAACCTTTGTTGTATTTTTATCAGCAATGAGATAAAATGATGCATATTTTCCAAGTAACAGAATATTACCATACACAAAGTACGTATTTTAATGACATTTATTCAGGCACGATACAGAACCACTCGTTAAGGAGAATCCTTACTCCCTTAGTGCGTGGCTCACATTTAGTATCGTCTCGCTTAGAAAAAAAAAAAAAAAATACCAGGTACTATTCACATTGGAAAGCCCCCCAAAAGTGAGTTGAGTCTAGGCGTGCAGTGGAAAAGTGCACTAAGTGGGGTCCATCAATTTAAAGCAGTCCACTAACCTCAATAAGTGCTTGTAGATACTTAGTATTTCTGGTTAAACATTTTTATAAGTAGATTCAGATAACAGTTTGCCAAATTATTAAAAAGGCTTCCTCTGATCACTTTAGGACGCATGACTACATACTAAAAATAAATAAATAAAAACCTGTTTATTTCTATGTTCTCTGTGAATAATGACTGCCGTGTGGATTTGTAGATTATTCCAACACAAACCTTTCGGATAATTCACGACGTACACGAGGTTGCCCCAGCCGTTTTCCGGCGCGTGCAGCACTCCCTCCGCTAGGCGCACGCCGCGCATGCACTGAGAGATAGGGCTCCGGTAGCGAAGGCCGCACGCGCCCGGGAACTGCGCCGCCACCGTGGACAACAGCACCGTGCCGTCGTCCTCCGAGGGAATCTCCATCGGCTCTTCGTTCTCCTCCTCAGCCACGCGAATGTACATGTCCGCCATCTCTGCACTGGGAGCAAAACAGAAATATTTACAGAGATGAACTGGGGTTTAAAAAAAAAGAAGAAAAAAAACCACCACGCGGTCCCGACCGCTAAACGTTAGCAAGTCGAACACTAACGCGCGCGCTGCGTTTTAAAACACAGGATGGTTAGAAGGTCCTCACACCTGCGGGAAGTGTACCTTGTGTGTGAAACCCGAGCGTGTAGTGAATTGAAACAGTGGAGAACCCCACACGCGAGTCGACAGTCGCCCCGGTCGGTGCTGCTGTTCCTTTGTTAGCGGTTGCTAATCTACAGCTCTGCCTCGCCGTGTGCTACTTGAATGAATGAGCGAGCCGCGTGGCTAGTGTCTCCCTCTCCACGGCTCTCACACAGCGCGCGAAACACCAACCCACTGATGTTCACTAACCTCGTCGTGTAGAGCGGCTTCAACCCCGCAGTCCTAAAAACGATCAGTTACCGAATTCCATAAAATCTCACGCGTCGGTTGTTTTCGTAGCGAAAGACGTAGGCTAAGTCATGGAGGCATATACGTCATCTTCGGAAGGAACCATTTTGTTGGTGGGGGACGTCGAAGTGGATACATGAAGTGAACGCATAACTACACCGATAATAACATTTATGTCAAAATGAACTAGACATGAAAGTGAGGTCAATTAGAACATAATTCACACAGCTACTTACAACAGTTGTTTATCCGGGTTATTAAACGTATTCGGTCAAAAAAAAAAATACCCCCCCGCTCGCCAATAAACAGGCTGCATGGAACCGGAAATGACTGCCGGAAACTGGCAGGACTCATGCGCAGTTGTCATGCCAGGGACTTTTATTTTTTTATAATGGACGTCCTATTGTGTCCTAGTATCTAGGGAGATTACGGGTGTGCCCATGTATAATTAAATGTTTACATGGTTCATTATTATTATTATTATTTAAATAAATCAGATTGCACAAAAGCGTGTAAAATGGAATACTGAGAGCTAAAATGTGTAAATCTAACGAAGCAGGAGAATAAGTGTGTAGGTAACCCGTAGCGTGAAAATTAAACGGTAAAGGCCGCGTGCGTAAAAAACAAAAAACCCGGTGTTACTCTAACCACGCTTATCTTTCATCTTGGGCGTTTGAGAGGGACTTTCAATAAAGGTGCATAAAGACCTTAACCAAAAATGAAATCAATTCTAAAATGGTTTGAAACGGAAATTTGTGTAGCGTTTATTTTATGATTTAAATATACATATATTTTGCCATATTAAACTTTTCCACATAAATTATACCTTTTGTTCATGTATGAAATCTGTAGATAACAATACTTTCAATGGGAATATTGAAATAATATACTTACGAATCCATGTTTGCGGAAAGAGACCAGATCAGTTAAAAGCACTGAACCTTCTGTATTGCATGGTGCAGACTCTTGTGGTAAAGTTCGAGATCGTCACAGCCTTCTAAACCCTGTAACCCGGAAATATTTAGAAAGAAGCTGTATTGATTATAAAAAAATGTAACAGTCATGCCAGAAGATGGTGCTAATGGACCAGTAAGACTTCCCATAAACAGGAGCTTTATTGGAAACCTTGAGGAGTCCTACAAAACTAGCTCGGATAGATGATTACTTCAAACAACAACAACAAAAACGTTTGAGACTCCAATTCTTACTCAAAACAACTTCACTCTCTCAGTTACATATTCAGTGGCCTGAGCCAGTCAAAATGTTCTCATCATGTCTGAATGCTTACAAACAACAACGAATAACAGTATATTAGCATCCAACGTATTGGATTGCACAATGTATTGACAATATATTGTAAATATACTATTTAACAATGTGCATATTTTTGTTGGCTTTTTCGTAAACTTCCTTATGGTAAAATATATGGATTATGGATATATGGATAGTTATAGTATAGGATAGGATTATAGTGAGTCATCCCCCCTTCACAAGTTCACACATTATAGTTTATATAGTGACCATGTATTATGATCTATATAACGTTTATTGTAGGAGAGCTGTAAACTTCCATACATTGTATACATTTGTTTATTTTAATTTTATACATGCAGCTTTTTTATTTCCACATTTAAAGACAGTTGAATTAGATGTATATGGCCCAGCATGTATTTATGTGTGATATGCTTGCCATGTTTCCTGTTAAAGGTCATGCAACCTTGTGACACCTTCCCGATTAAGCCATGAGAATAATTTCAATACATTCTTCTTTTCCATCCATCCATTTTCTATATTGCTTATCTTACAGGGTCGTAGGGAACCTGGGG
>JAOUWY010000030.1:14133268-14144398 GCA_025728095.1 Prietella phreatophila
TTGTGCCCGATGATCCTGGGATAGGCTCCAGGTTCCCCGTGACCCTGAAGAAGGAATAAGCGGTTGAAGATGGATGACTGTATGGGTGACACACGTCTCTCCAGTCCATTTTCTTTTCAATAGTTGTTTCTGTCCTGCAATGAAGCTTTCGCCTACCTACAGGCTCCATCTACAGAGGCATGAAGTCAGACTAAAAAGCATTTGATTAATATTCTGAGCAAAATAACAGGAAAAATACATAACTAAATCTATAAATGTACATCTAGTGAGACTTTTAGTGAAAACAAAGCGTTTGCTCTTTCAGCTAGTTTGTGCAAAATCTGATTGGATAAGATAGCATCTGAGTGATAAGCTCTCTCTCTGTGTTTGTGTGTGTGTGTGTGTGTGTATGCTTACCTGATGGTAGGAGAGGTAAACAGGTCGACTGAGGATGATCCACTCCACAAATTTACTACATGGAGGAGTAGTCAAGGAGCCTGCGTAACGATAGTAACTCCCCAAAGAGGATGGTAACAGGTCCCTTAGGACGAAAGGCGCAAGATTCGTCTCCTTCTCTGGTGATTGCAACACATGCAACAAATATACCTCAATTAATGCAGTTGTTTTCAGCTCTAAATAAGCTCTGGGTCATGTAGTCATTATCACTGTGCTATAAATCTGGCCTGGTATTTTGTAGTAAATTTTGTAAATCAAGTGTTTATATGTAGGTACTGTAATATCCGAGTGGCAAATTACCAGAGGTGTTTATCATGACTATTTTTGAGCAGGTTTAGCCTGACTACCATGAAAAGTTTGTAATTTGTCCAATTTAAATCAGTCCTGGTCTGCCTAGACATCTTGAGTAAGACTAGAGTAGATATCCATTGCATGCATCTTTTTTCTTTTTTAAATAAATATGAAAGCATGTTAAATTGTTCCAAAAGTGAGATTTCACCAAATAAAGACATTTTTTAAATGTCTTTTAAGTGTTTTACACATTATTCCAGTCGAACTCACCATGATGAACAACCCGTTTGAGACCGGCTATGATGGGCTCAGCAGCCACACTGTTCTTCTTTCCTACCTGCAAAAGACAGTGACAAAATTCTCTTCATGGAATCTACACAGACCTAACACTGTATAGTATACACTGTTATATAGTTCACAATGCATAAATATTTACACATGACTATGATATGATAGTAATAGTGCTGATAAACATGCACTGCATTCTCACACTGTCCCTCAGGTGACAGGTCTATTTCTCAGGCTGAAAGTAGAGCACAGGTGTGTGTAATGTAGGTCTGTTGTCAGGTTGTGAGTACCTAAACACTTGCTGTGAGTTCTGGAAGCAAAATGGTTCATTGCTATTGGCATTAAGAGGATTTCTGTAATTTAAAGCAGGATGTGTTCATTCCTCTGGGATGTGAAAAGCTAATCACAGTGGAGCTTCCATGTTGGAATCTCCTTCAGGTTCTGCCTTAATCCTACCAGACCATGCTTCTCTATATCTAATCATATAGTATCTAATTAGATGAATAAAATAAATCACCAGCTTAGATAAGTGCTTTTTCTTTGTGTCAATAAGGTTTTTTTTTTGTTTTTTTTTAAACTGAACAACAAGACTGTTGCATTCACTTTCTGCATCTCCATCCCACAAATGTATCTTTAACCAAGGCAATTAATTTCAAGCTGCTTCTGGCTCAGTCAGAGTGATTGTAAGGATGAGATAAATGACAGTTCAAATCAAATGAAGTATATGCAGAGAGCTGTGAAAAAATACAACATGTATTTATGTTCACAGCCAAATAATTTGCATGTACAGTACTGTGCAAAAGACTTAGGCGCATGCAAAGAAATGCTGTAGAGCAAAGATGCCTTCAAAAATAATTAAATTAAGTGTTTCTCCATTTTAAAAAATACTATAAAGAGCATTAAACAGTAATAAATGAAACAAAGGCAACATTTAGCTTGACGACGCTTTGCTTAAAAAAAGTAGGCTCAGGTAGAATTAGTGTCGTTTTATAAGGAAATGAGCTGTAAGTTTTATTGAGCATCTTGCAGAACCAGCCACAGTTATTCTGGAGACTTTGACTGTCACACTTGCTTGGTATTTTTGCAGCAAAATCCAACAGTATGCTGCTTTCTTTACTGACATACAAACGGTTTTCTGTAACATTTAATTTTGTGCTGGAAAACTAATATTTGGGAATCTAAAATGTTTTTGTACTGAATCGATTATGTAGAAGTCATAAAATAAAAAGATTATTTATCCAAAAAAATAAGGTGCCTAAAAATTTTGCACAGTACTGTGTATGTACCGGTATTTGTATTTCATAATATATGAAATATTATATATATAAATCCCATATAAAGTATAGTGTAGAACAGAAGTATCACACATTGCCCCAAGAAACACAGAGTCCGAGAAAAACAATATACTTACACAATATAAAATAATTATAGCCCTTTTTGCATTGATGCTGCATGGAAAAGTTTAGCATTATGCTCCTTCTCTATTTTCCCCTTTCCCTTTAAACTCAGTAACACAGACACCTGACCTTTCAAACTATTTTGATGTGTCATTTTGGAAAAACAATTTAAGCATTATCCTCAATGAATGAAACAGATCAAATCCATTCATTCATTCATTCATTCATTCATTCAATCATTTTCAGTAACTAATTCATCCTGTTCAATGTAGCAGTTGATCTGGAGTCTATGATAAACACTATGGTGAAGAAGTAGATACCAGTCCACCACAGGCAGCACATCTAACATAGCAGCCAGTAATATACTCTTGTGCATATTAGTTGTAGTTGTATTCAAATACCCCACTCTTGTACTGCATTTGTAGCAATTGCAAAGAGTGAGGATGAGGTCATATGAATGTTGCAAAAAAAGAGAAGCTGTAACTGATCCCCAAAACAATTTGTGACTTTTGATGCATGTCAGTCTGCGCAAATTCTTACAAATTGTAAGATGATATGTACTAAATCCACTTTGTGTTTTGGAAACTGCAGAAAAGGATCCTCACCTGGAAGAAGACAGCCATGGCAGCGATGATTCTCCTCTCCTTTATTGCAGTATTGAGACTGTCAAAGTCATCCGAATTATAGAAGAAAATCTGCATCTGTGAACACACATAGGGAAATATGACTGGCATTCATCAGCTTTTTAATAAAATAACAAAGCACTGAGCAGCTCACACCTATGCACAGCTTTGCAAAAAGGGCTACATTACACATTGTAGAGAAAATCCTATTTGATTGATTCACAGTTCTTTGTCATGCAGAAAATCCCATCCACATTTCTACAGATATACTGTGTGTGTGTGTGTGTGTGTATGTGTGTGTGTGTGTGTGTGTGTGTGTGTGTGTGTGCGTGCATGCATGCAAATAAATGCAGGATCTCAAGAATATCCTCATTCAGGAGCCTATCTATATTTTGACATTTGTGACAATTAAGGATTATTCATTCTCCTAGAGGATGGATTTACAGGGAATGAAAAGTTTCCTAACAATTCACTTAAACATGACACAATATACACAGTTCACATGTGACCTTGAATATTGTATCAGGGCAGTCACACAAATTAGTTTGAAAAAATATGTCAATCCGCAAGACACGTGCAATGGGAGTAGACAGGAAGCGAAAGATATTTGAAATGAAGGAAATAGGATTAGCAGTCTCTCTCTATCTTTCTCTTACTCTCTCGCTCTCTGACAATATTGTTCTGACTCAACTAATTCTCTGGCAACCTCTCATCTTTCAGCATAATTCTCCACATCACTGTGTTTGCTCAACATGTAAAATTGCACGTTTATTCACTGTCCTCCATGGCACCTTCTATGTTTTCTATGCAGATCATTTTAACTGGTACATTGAAACTGCTACATATCAGTGAAGTCAGTTATGGTTGTCAAATTATGTAATTCCAATCACTCTAATGAGGTAGTGGCATAGAGAGCTAAACCCAATCCAGGTGCAAAAAAGCTAAACTGTCAGGCAGATCCATTTTAGACAGGACATTTTTATATTAAGAACACTCTGAGTTGTCAGTTACTAATTTAGTTTAACATTCATCTCTGAAGGTAATTAAAATGAATTCAAATGTAAATGAATCACATGAATCAGTGTCATACACTATTGACAATGTGTTAATTATTTTGACATTGGTTAATTTTTTTTGTCAGGGAAATGCTAGGCAACCCACTGCATAATTTCAAAACTCTACTGCCAAGGTAAGGAAAAGGGGAGGTTTAAGTATGTCTCTTTATGAATTTAGATTCTATATTAGTGCTATGGAGTTGTGGTGGTTTAGGAACCAAGTGTATTTTGTCCTTGCACAAGAGTTAAACTAAAATCAGAGTCTGTTGTCAAACCATCAGAACGCCACCCCTACCCACAATCAGAGATCACAACTATTAACACTATTCATTTCCGGTTCATTTCCTGTTCCAGCAGGTTTGTCTATGGATTCATTGCAAAGTCTTTCTCATTTCTGTGTTGTGTAAGTTTTGAACATACTGAATGTCTTCAGTGTTTTCTTGACCTCATTAACCTCAACCTACTTTTGGATTATTCTTTTGTCAAGTTTACCTAACTGAATGGAGTATCAAGCAGTACCTGCCTTTCTGCTTTGAGTACTGATTTACAATTGCGTTTTATGCTTTGTATCCAATTAAACCTCTAAACATGGGTCCTGCCTGATTTCAGTGGGTTAGATCTGCATTTGAAACTGAGTGGTACAATGCATATAAATCTACACATCCATGTTAAAATGGCAGGTTTAAAAAAAAAGAAAAGAAAATAATGTCAGAACTTTTTCCATCCTCAATATGGAATTACAACTTATCAACAAATTAACTGAAAAGCAATCAGAAACACTTTAGAGAAAAAATAGGGGGGAAAAAAGTTACAATAACCTTGTTGGATAAGTGTGCACACGCTCTTATAATTGGGGATGTGGCTGTAGTAATTATTATATAGCTGTCGTCAATTAAATTATCCTGAGTAGCCCTAGACAAAGCTCCGCTGTTTCTCTATGATTTACTTGTCATCGCTATGGGTTCATCTGGCACCTCATGGTCTGTAAAGAGCTTACAAAGCATGTACGGTATCTAACTTGTATCTAACAGGTAACTTGTTGAAAGATATCGATCAGGAGAGGGGTATAAAAGAATTTCCAAAACATACAATGTAAAATCTACAATGGAACATTGTGAAGGCCATCATCAACAAGTGGAGAAAACTGAGCACCACAGTGACGTCACCAAAAACAGGACGTCCCTCCAAAATTTACAAAAGGACAAGACAAGAGACCTGCAGTGACATGAAAGGAGCTGCAGGAATATCTGTCAAGCACTGATTACTCTCTGCATGTTGCAACAATCTCTAATATTCTTCACGTCTGTGCTATAGGGTACAGAGGCTAGACAGAAGCCTTTTCTCACAAAAACATCCAAACCCAACTAAATCACCCCAAACCATGTGGCAAAATGTGTTATGGTCTGAGAAGACCAATTCCAAAAGTTATAATAATTGCATAATTTCAAAAGGCACGTCTGGTGCAAAAAAAGCACATAACCAAAAGAACACCATACTCAAGATGAAGCATTATGGTGGCATTATGCTTTAGGACTGCTTTTCTTCAGTCAGAACTGAGGCTTTTATCAAAGTGTCGGGAATCATGAATAGCTACAAATACTAGTCGATTTTACTGCAAAACATTCAGGGGTCTGCTAGTTTATTCTTAAGGTGAAAATAAATTTCACCTTTCAGCACAACAATGACCCAAAGCATACATCCAAATCAACAAAGGGATGTCTTATCCACAGAAAGATCAATCTTTTTGAAAGGCGTAGCCTAGCCTAGCCTAACTGTGCATAGGAGACGCTCTTGCAATTTGATGGATCTAGAATGTTTTTGCAAGAAAGAGGGGGAAATATTGCCAAATCAAGATGTGCAACGCTGAAAGAGTCTTGCCCAGAAAAAAAGTGCTGTAATAAAATCAAAAATTGCTTCAACAAAGTATTAGTATGGGGATGTACGCACGCATGCAGCTAGGTTAATGTAACTTTTTTATTTATAACTTTTTCCCCTAAAAAATTTATGATTGTTTTTCACTTTATTTGTATACTTTGCAATTACACATTAAAGCTGGGGAAAGATCTGAGATCATTTATATTAGGGTCATTATTTTACTTTTAAAAAATCTGCCATTTTAATGGGGGTGTGTAGACTTTTTATATTCACTGAATCTTCCAGACAAATCAACACATCACAAGACCCCAGGGCACCCACATATGTTGCAGCTGAACACCAATCAGCACTTCCAAAACCTTAAAAAAAGAAAGGGGAACACAGTCAAAGTCTTGCTAATGAGAACCAATTACTCTTCCTCTGACTTTTTTTTTACTCTTCCTGCAGCCTTTAATGGTGTCCATTTGTAGCTTGTATCAGCATTCACAGACAGAATCATATTACCTTGTTTTCATCAGCTTTAAATCACATTAGCCAATTTGCATACTCTGAAAAAGGTTAGCATTGATCTGCGGTCTGAAACACTTCCACTTACACATGTTTAGCCAATACTCCTAAATAAAATAGCAATAGTAATTGTACATAAAAATTAGAAATGTGCTAGATTTAAAAGGAAGATTTAAACACACACATGGCAGATGTATGAAATACCACAGTGATCTAAAGTAAAGGGTAATATTAAATTTAATTTAATATTAAAATGAATTTTTATGCTGCTAAACAAGATGTATTATACATTTAATGCATAGGCATATACATGTGACAGTTAAACTAAATGACAAAAACATTATTAGCACTTTTCTAAACATTCCTATTTCCAATTTAGCAGATTACTTACTAAAGTCAATCATACACAGTTCAAATGAGGCATGGGCAGAACTCATCTGAGATCACTCTAGGATCTCACTTAAGATTGGTAGAACCAATTTAACACTGGCAGATTTACTATGAGAGCACATGTACTGCTCATTTCTTTTGTTAACATTCTTGGGGTGAAGCCAAATGAACTGGGAATAGAACAAATGCTATAGCAAAAAAAAAAAAAAAAATTAGCAGGCCTTGCATTGGTGAATAATACATACTGACCTGCACTGAAGTTCTTTAACTCATAGTGTGAGTTTGAGCCATGGCAACACAGTAGCTCGCTATCCCTTCCAAAGGTGAATTAATAGGACCAATATGTTTTGCCCTACCTCAACTGGAAACCGCTTTCCATTAATGCTGTGCTCTGAGCCGGCTGATCCATTGCTGAGGCCCCAGTGAAACTCCACTTTCTCTGCCTTGAACCGCCCAGGTAGACCTGCTCCTCTCACAAAGTAGTCATTCTTCAAAAGAATGGAGACTAGGAAGAAAAAGGAGAGATGTGCAAAAAGGGGGAGGGGATGGTATGACATGACAATTAATTACTGCAGCTATGTTGAGAACTTGCTCTTTCCTTCTATGCTGAGCTCTTTCTCCATATCTAGAGGCTGGGTGGAGTGACAAAAGAAGCAGCAATGAAATCATTAATACAAAAAGATTTATGATTCAGTACTTAATTGTTGCAACAACTGCAAGGTTGTTAGGAATTAAATAATGGTTTTATAGGATTTTAAAAAGTTGTAACAGGATCGATAACACTAACTACAAACCTTACAAATGTCTTCTGTGATATATAAGGGAGATGGTATATATCACATATATGCTTTGACTATACAAAAGATTATTCCAAACATACTTAGTTAGTGGTAATTGGTAACCATTGGTAACAGTTCAGTATTCTGATGATAGTGGTCTCTGTTGGTGATTAGTTGAATGAGCTGAGATAACCAGTGATGAGAGTAGACCTGTCTTCAGTTCTAATGAACTTTAAATGTTTGTGTAGGGATAACATCTGCATCATTTGTCTTAACATCTAAAGGGGAATGTCAAATAGCTCATTTGAAGCTCCAGACCAGTGGACACTAAGAGCTCTGCACCCAGGGTAAGTAGCAACTCCAATTGCTATTTATAGTGATGTGCTACAGTTTGAAAAATATGAGCTCCTGAATGAGGAACTTTCCCTGTCCATGATATGAACAGTGGATCTCAGTTGAAAACCACTTTTTCAAATAACCCATCTAGTTTACATACATTATAAAACAGCTTCATCAGTTTCAACAGTGGTAAATAAATTAGCATGGGAAGAAGTCTAATTGGCATGGTCATTATACATGATTGAGCATTGATTGGCGGCGTCACCTTGAGACTGAGGTCAGTAATCAAGTCTGTACTGGTGGTAGAAATGCCAGCATTCTGGCACAGATAGAGTTTTCAGGAAACCAGTCTATGCATCTGTGAAACTTAAAACTTTCTGCAGTGGATATGTGGATGTCCTGCATTCATGGAAGTATGAATTCACCGAAATTTGCAGTAGCAATATGTGTGTCATCAGAAAAACAGTGTTACAAGCCCGTAAGGCATTTTGAGTTATTTGTAACTGTCAGATTGTGACATAATTGTGATTTTAAGTGTTCCAACATGGAAAACTCTATAGGAAGGGCAGCTTGGCAGCTTCTCAGTACCATGACAAGTAGTATTTTTGTCTTATTAACTTCAAGAGAGTGAAAAAGGAGGGATTTGGGATCCTACACCTTGCTCAAAAATGAATCACAAAATGGGCTTCAGAGTTTTTCAGTTGCTGTTCTTTGTCCAAAGGGTTATGGATTTGGCTTTAGCTCTACATCAGAAAAAATCAATGAGTTTTTCTCTGGATTAGTACTACACCCCACAGATTAAGGTAGAAGGTATGCAGTCATGGAAGCTCTAGGAAGGTGGGTTTTCACTGGGTGCAGAACTGAAGTCATTCCTTTATAGGAAATGCAAAGACCACTGGGTCTCAAATTCTGCTGAATCCATGATGTACAACAAAATTTTTCACAACAAACATAATTCTATGACAGTAAGGAATCCAAGTGCAAAGTTTTCAAAAGGAAAATACAAGTGATAAATACAGAAATCCACACAAACCTGGAAACAGTGCTCCAAGATGATCGAAGAGTGTAATAAAGACAGGTCAGTGTCAGAAATACCAGCAATAACCAACCATTAAAGAAGATAAATGGCTAAGGATTGCAAAGTGTGTAAAGCAAGACTTCAAGGAAAACTACTATGTAAGGCAGGGTGTACTGTACGTGCTATAGTTGATGAACGCTGACTGCAAGTAGATTAAACTAATAACATGGTAGCTATGGTAACAGTTCAAGTTCTGTGAAAAGTGGCAAAGCAGGGGGTTTTCACAGCATCTATATGATTAATGTTTCCTGGATCACAAAAAGTGGTACCAGTTGGTCCTCCACTCGAAGTCCCCACCTGGGAGAAGATACTGTAATGTCAAAGTGACAGAAATTCATTAAGTCCATTAGGTAGGCTGATAGGATGGCATGCACTGGTGTATATTGGTCATCTTCAGACCATGTCAAACCCTTTTATGTACAATGGTGCTTGGTATTGAGCTTGTGTTTATATATAGTGTTTCCTGTTTACACAAAATGCACATAATTGCATTCATAAGATGTTGAAAGACATTCCTTAAAATTCATTGCAGATTTTCTTTTACAATTGGTACAACTTGGTGCTGTAGATAGTTACTGCCATTTCTGGAAAATGTGTAGTGCTATCACGGGGTGTGTATACCAGTGGTACACAAGAATATGAGTCTCTGGTAAATTGGGGTGGATGGTATCAGTGGACATGCCAATAGGCAATGTCAATCTTCAGTGAAGCTTATACTCAATCATATGGAATGTGAAATGACTTCACAGTTAAATAGGATAAATGATGCAGGGACCCTGATTCTGCAGGGATTCTGCTCTTTATAACAAATAAACAATATTTTAATTAATAGACATCTACTCAATTTAATTAGAAATTTGTTGAAGGCCAAGAGCATTATGTTAAATGAAGATGTCTTTAGATTTCTGTTTGTAATGTGCACTCTTTTGTTGCTGATAGATTCAAAGAAATCCAAAAATTTATTCAATTCAATTCAGTTTTTAATGCTACAAAATGCAAATACATGGCAAAGTAAAGGCCAAATATCAAACGAGAGCTTTCAAGCATTTTTGACATGTTTCAGTTCATTCTTTAACTTTAAAGCAGGCGGTACGATTTTTAATATGCTGTAAAGATCAGCAGTGTGATCTATATACAGTAAGAGGTAAAATTCAATATATGGTATTATTCATCATAAGGTTCCAGTATCTACAACAATCATTTTCTATGAATCTTTCAAATGCCACTGAGCATATAGTAGGATGCATATAGTAGGAACTTCAGAAGTAATCTTACTTAATGTCTTACCTGTTTTACCTGTGTTCTTCATGGAGGTTTTGTTAGATGACTTGACTTCAAAGCCTTGCAGTGTCAACTCCTGGCACTCCTGAGAAACCCATGCATCTTCATCTGGGATGTTGACAGGTGACTGGTTTCTCTCCCCACATTCAGGGTACACTGATGCCCATCTCCATGGCCCATGCAGCCCTTTAAGCAGTTACAGAAGCAAAAATCAAAATAGACACAGACTAATATTTTTGCATAGGAGCTTGGCAATGGGTGTGTAAAATAAGCCCTTATAAGAAGAATGTCCATTGATGTTCCCTATCATGGGAAAGAAGACAGGTATTTAAGCCCAGTTGTTTAACACACCTTTTTAATCATCGATTATGAAAAACGTTGACTGAATAACAAGCATGATGTATTTCACTCTGGTTTACAGATGCATTATAGCATAGACTGAATAGTGGTTAAAGTGGTTAATGACCTACTGCTTGCTTTGACCTTGTTCTGGACTGTTTTTTTTTTATTATTATTTTGGTATACTTGAAAAAAGTGCTTTATTGTGTTAAAGAATAATTTGATTTAATAAATTATTATTTATAGTTCAGAAAATTATTCTTTGTGTGCTTGTTACAAAGGACTCAGAGACGCTGAGTATGGATAAATGTGCTGGAGGTTTTATTAATACAAAAATCAAGGCAATCCAGGTCCATCATCCATCCATCCATCCATCCATCCTCTAGTCCTTTACAGGGTCACAGGGAACCTGAAGCCTATCCCAGGAAGCATCGGGCACTAGCCGGGGTACAC
>JAOUWY010000030.1:14151105-14163908 GCA_025728095.1 Prietella phreatophila
ATATACACAAAGTATATTTACAGTCAGGTTCGTAAGTAATTTTGCCTCTGTACACCACCGCAATGCATTTTAACTGTAGACTTTCAACTTTAATTCAAGGTGTTTAACAAAAATATTTCATTAATTGTTCAGGAATTACAGCCTTTTTTTTTGTACAGAATCTGTGAAAACATTTGAGTTACGAGTTACGAATTTGAGTTACGATACACTTCCTGTTAGCTCAAACCAGTCTGGTAATTCATCAACAAGCTGTCTCAGTGTGACGAGATGCGAACGGAGACAAACGCAGGATAGCGGAATAAGGAGAATCAGAATGACAATACTAACTAAACAGGTAAGGAACGTGTAAACTAGGAACAGCGTTAGCACTAGAACAACAAGGAACTTAGTAACGTTCAGAGCAGAAGCTACTAGATGAATACTTCACGCCGGGCGGCAGCTTCGGCGTTCCATAAATAACCTAAACCAGGTACAGGTGTTCCAATCAGAACCCCGGGAACTCGAGCGCAGGCAAGACAGGGAAGTGTAGTCCTTATCCGCCATGGCCCTAGGCGGGACTACATGTGATGGAATGTTACTCTGATCTCGCCGCGTCGTAACACTCAGCCTGCCGAACCTCAGCTCACAGGATGTTTTTTGTTTTTCGCTCCATTCTGTGTAAACTCTAGACACTATTGAAAATCCCAGGAAATTAGCAGTTTCTGAAATACTCAAAACAGCCCATCTGGCAGCAACAGCCATGCTATGGTTAAAATCACATAGATCACACAGGTTAAAGTGTGTGTATTGTTGTATATATACAGCATTGCTCATATTGTCTAGCTGGTGTGTATAGGCAAATTCAAAGCTTGCAAAAATGGCCAAAATAGCCCCAAACCCTCACATATTAATACATTTATATTATACCACTTACTTCTGACAATAAAATATGACTTTATCGAGCACAGCTTCAGGCTGTTGGTTAAGTAGCAATCAAGAGAACAGTGGTTGGCCATTTGAAAACATCAAAAATCTGAAATCACTTGCATGACTTTCAGCATATGCCAGTACACAAGAACAGAGAGACCAGCAGGACTTCATGCCTCTGCTACATGTCTACTTGTTCACATCCCAGTTGGATTCTAAGCTTTTTCTATAAAGTCCCAGGGCCTCTCATCTAATAGAAATGTTCCATGGATGCTGGTTTACACTTTGCCACCACACACTGATTTCTTCCTGGGATGTTCTGGCCCATTTTGATTACAAAACTGCTGGCAGAGCTGTCCACTATGTTAGGCCAGGATTTTAGATCTTTACATGCATACACTTGCCTTATTTTATTTCCCGCTATTTATCTCACTGTGTGCTGCAGGGATTCTGCACTACGGCAGGCAGCTTTAAACACTGAAATGAAACTGAATGGTGCTCACAGTATGAGATGCAGTCCTTGATTTAATCCTTTTCTTTTGTGTACGCAGTTTATTTCTTCTTTTGCAATTTGTGGTCTTTCTTCTAGTCCTGAAGGTAACTAACACATGATTATCATTCAGTTGAGACTAAGTGCTATAAAAACAATTAAAAAAAATGTCATTCAGACTCCACCAACAGCTGCTATGCCTATCGCTGCTGACAAAATAAGATCAAAGAACTACACTGGTTGAAACTTTTCGATACTGTTTAACGGAAACTTAATATCAACCCAAAATCTAACCCAAATATCACTAGTATAGTATATGGTTTTACATTTAATTATAAGGACTACACATCTAAGAACAGAAAGGATAAAGTACTCTTCTTTTGTTTTGTTTTTTTAATTAGTAATTCTTTTTTTATATCAACAACTCAGTGGGCACCGCACTAGGGTTATCTCAAAATATTTGGTTATCTCATATTTCTGCAAACTCAAAATGACAAGACTGTAATCTTTAATTTATTTTTTTATTCATGAAATCATTATGTTTGTTGCAAGACTGTATGCAGTTTTGTTATATTTCATTGATACTTTTCTGCTGGAAACAAATCATTATCTTAAAATCTTGTAAGAAATGTAAAAAGCAAAAATAAATCAGTATTTTTGTGGATCTGTGGTTGAGACATCTAAGCTTGCTCATCCATTTTTTTAGGACTTCAGAAGCTGGACAGCATGCCTTGCATTTTTGATTAATCATCAACTAAATAAAAAAAGATGCTGGAGTCAATCAAACGCATCTTAATTTCCAACATGCATAAAATATAAAAAAAAAATGTCACTCCAGGTCTTCTATAAGACCAAGACACATAGCTGGCTATGACCAAGTTAGATAGTGTGTGTTCATCATAACAGTTATGAAATCTATTAAAGTGCAGTAACAGTAGTGAGAGAACAGCCTGATTTCCCTGTGGATGTGCTGTCAGTGGAAACTGAGTTCATTAGGAATTGTTCAGGGGTAGGACTGTGGTACAGCATCAAAGCTTCTGGGTTCCAGGTTCAATCCAGAGCTCAATCCAGAGCTGTGTAGAGGCATTGGTTTCCTCTCAGTTCCCTGGTTTCCTCCCACCTACTAAACAAATACCGGTAGGTGGATTGGCTATGATTATTTATATGATTATTGTGTGTGTGTGTGTGTGTGTGTGTGTGTGTGTGTGTTTGTGTGGTGACTAGGTTTTTCTTAATGGTTAGTTGATTATCATATGTTTCAACAGGTTTGATTTAATAATGGTGACAAGAAGCCCGTAGCATTTCCTAATTATGTTGAATTGCTTACAAATGATCAAACTGTCCACCTTTCAATCTGTATACTAATCATATTCTCATTTTGACACATTTGTCATATTTGTATTTGTTTTTATCTCATTATTCTTAGTGTTACTGTTATATCACAGTAACACTTTAATTTCCCCATAAGGGATTAATGAAACTTATTGTTTTTTCTTATCTTGTCTTATTATTATTATTATTATCCATCCATCCATCTTCTACCGCTTACACCTTTTTCAGGGTCATGGGGAACCTGGAGCCTATCCCAGGGAGCATCGGTCACAAGGCGGGGTACACCCTGGACAGGGTGCCAGTATTATTATTATTATTATTATTATTATTATTATTAATAATAATAATAATAAACGTTGTTTACTGAGAGCCATTTTATTCTTAGCTGGTATTCATTTTATTTACATTTCACATTAAGTTAATTCTTTAACTTATTTAACTTGCTTTTTTATTTCTTTTCTCCTTTTTCTCCTAAATGTAAGGAAAAAAAATGGTAAAAATAATTATTTCTCTATACAGGGTGTCCCAAAAATCTCCATACATAGGGGAAATTAAGGCTTTTTAGCAAAATGTCTTCCAAAATTTTCTAACTTTTTTTTTCCAGATAGCCTTTAAGGATGCCTTTAACAAAAGAAGAACGTATTGAACTCATTCTCATTGAAATCATTCTCTGGATCAGGAAGCTGTTGCAAGGTTGTGATGGAGATGCAATTACATGCATAGCAACAGATGTGTTAAAACGAGTTTATCATGAGTGGGAGAGACGACTCTGTGTGTGTTTACCAAGAAATGGCAGTCAGCAATCCCATTTTGCTAAAAGCTGTTAATTTGAGACACCCTGGAAGGCTGTGTGAACCACTATTACATTATTATTATTATTATTATTATTATTATTATTATTATGCCATGTTATCACTTCCATCAAATAATAGCACCAATATTTCCTGCCTTGCCGCTCTTTTTGTGGTGAAAAATCACAGCAGGCTCAATTACTTCCATTGTGTGTGGCTGCCTCTCCACAAATCTTCAATGGTCTGTTTAATCTTCTCCTGTCTAGGACTAAATGAATGGGTTGTGGTACCAGCGACAGAGGCACTGCAGCTGTTCCGCCAGCTTGAAATATACTCCTTCTACTTTGTATGACAGTGAGATTGGCATCCCTGTCGCTCCGACTGTGGTGGCATTTTTCGGAGTTTGAACACTCTCAGCATCTAGAGTGCTATGCTGCTGTGCTCTTCTGAAGGAACAACCAAATGTGTCACAACATGAAGTCTGCTGTCAAAATGCCTCATCTGTTCTGATTATGTGAAATCTCTGCATGAAGCACAGTAGCACTGTGAGCCACAAGACAAATGATTGTAGTGACAGAGGTTGTAGTGATATCACTTTACTTTTCAATAACGGCCTAAAGTAGACAAGCCAATGTGTGATCGTACGATTTATTGGCTGTAAATGAAACTACAACATAAACACAAACACAACACAAAATGAAACATATAAATAACTTTAGCACTAAAGAGTCCAAAACTAAGTTTTAACTAAATGGGAAAAAAACAGGCCCTAGTCAGTAGGGTCATCAGGTCATAAAATTTTAAATACTTGGTTTGGGTGCATTTTACACTATCTTAATTTACATATTCAGAAAGCTGCACTGTTTCAGCAATGTATTAATTATCAATGGTCTAGTGCAGCCATAAAGCACTGCCAAAAAGTCTAGTGCTGTCATAAAGTTTAAACTGGTGGTTGCCTTTTATAGGGACAGACACAAAAGGCATTAGTGAACCTCCATTACTGTTATCCTAAACTGATCTCCAGTCTATTTTCTGAGACAGATGGTATGTTCTGAGTTTGACAGTCCCCTCACAATTCTGCCTTAAACAAGATAATTTCACCCTGAATATATAATATAGAGGTCTGAAGAAATAGCATTTCTTTCACAGGCTGAATGAATTCATTGTGGCTTGACCTATTCTAACCCCACCATCCCCTTCTTCACAAGTCTTCAAAGCTTACGTTTCTGTTGGAGAAGAAAAAAAAATTACAGAGAAGGAAAAAAAAAGCCTCAAAATCACTTGAACATCCCTAGTTCATCCCTTGGGAGAATGAGAACTAAAGGCTTCGTTCATTTTTTTCCAAATTAGAAACAAGGACAATGCTACAGTTAAACTAAAAGTACCCGAAATGGATGAATGGAGCCCAAAGTATGAAATCCTGAAAAGTTACATTTAAAGTTACTTATTTAAAGAATGTACAACCCCAGCAATATTCTACTTTCTTCTGTTGTTTTATGTCATTCACCTCTTGTACTGAAAGGGACAAGTTATGAATAGAAAATTGCCTAGTATTGTGGCCATTTAGTAGGCGGCATAGTGTCCCAGCAGGTAGAGTTGCTGCCTCAGCTCCACATCCAATCCTAAACTCTGGGTATTGTCTTTGAAGAGTTTCTCATGTTCTCCCAATGTTTGTGTGCATTTCCTTTCACCTCGCAAAAACATGCTGGTAGGTGAATTGGCCCCTAGGTGTGAATGAGCAAGCAAATTGTGTGTGTGTGTGTGTGTGTGTGTCTGTGTTTTCCTGCAATGAAGGCATGAATCCAGGGTGCATCCTGCTTAGTGGCCAGCGTTACTGGGATAGGCTCCAAATCCACTTTGACTAAAAGTGGTTACTGAAGATGAATAAGTGAATTAATGTTAGTAGAGAATATTTTGTGATGATTTTATCAGATTGTTTTGTGTCTTTTATGGTGAATGAAAGATCAATATGATAAATATATCCAGGACTGCTTGGTTGTTTGTTTATTTATTTATTTATTTTACCAGTAGGATAGCCGATAAAAAGCATTTTTGCTCAATGACTAAGTGGGAGTCCCCTGGGATATCTACATGAAAGGTGCCAGTATCTCTGAATCTCATATGGTGTTCTATTGGGCATATAATACAGAGTTACCACAATGACATGTCACACCAACAATTTAAATGCAATTTCTAAAGGAATTAGACAGCCCTAACATACCCAGAATAATCTATTATCTATATATAATATTTATAATCCATAAATAAAGTGTTTTCAGTAAAAATTGTGGTTTATTTTTCAGGCTTAATTTGCAAAAGAGAAATGTTATTTTAAATATAGTGCACATACAAGTTGTTGTTCATTAGTTTGACACACAGAATGACTGCATTTTCTATATTTCAGGAATGTACTTTTTAGTGGCACATTCCTTTTTGCTCCCATCTGAAACAACTGACAGAATACTCATCAGGCCATGTCACAGCCATCATAGCGCACAACCATGAACTCCACATCCCCGAATTATTAGTCAGACCATGCACTATAAGCCACATCACCTGACCAGGCACATGACATTCAGCTCCTATTACTAATCATGCATATGTCACAAAGTCTCACTCAAGCAATCTAGCAAATGTGAATCCATTTGAATCTCTGTTTTTACTATAAATTTTTTGACCCAGAGTCCATTCAAGAGTATTTCAGAGTCATCACTGTGCTGGGCCACTATTGTGTGCTAAACTAGAACTTAAGATAGGCTCATTGGACACCAGTTTAACTTTACCAGTAGCACCATTCATATCCAATATGCATTGCCACTTTTTTCAATTTCTATTCATTTGTCTTTTTTCTTTCTTCTCATTTTCACTCTATACAATATTGCATATCTCTTACTTCATTTATAATGTTAAATTATTCTTAGTATACTTTCTAACTTTCTGTGCTGTAATATGTGAATTTCCCTCTGGGATATCCATCTATCTATCTGTCTATCTGTCTGTCTAATGTAGTCTAGTCTAGACTGTTTGATTTCCTTACCATTTACCTGGTTGTGATTGGTTTTGTCCTTGTCTGCCATATGAGTATTAATAAACACCCTGTATTTGCATCCAGCTCTTTGCCTTAAACTTGACATTATTTTGAGAAATTAGTAAAAAAAAAAAAGAAAAGAAAAAAGAAAAAAAACTGTCATAAAAAGAAGTTTTTTAAACTTATGTGAATGTTATGTAACCTTACATAAGTGTAATGAAAAATGACAGAATCTAAAGCTTCAAGCAATCGATATTGCACTGCATTTTCAAAATGATCAGCTATTGGTATTTTCCAGCTAATTTCATTCCATTGCATCATAGTTTATACTTCTTGTATGTCTGGTCAACAGAAAAGGGGATCATGCAGGGGATCATGTCTGTCTGGGATCATGCAGATCTGTCAGATCAAGCAGAATTAATCCAATTATTGTCTCTGTTAATTAGCCTGCTATTCCAAGACTGAGATATAATTCAGTGCATTCTAATTGTTTTGGTGAGATTGTACTGAACGCTAATTAAAATGCAGTGAGAATGATATAGCTTGGCAAGATGTGATAAAGTATTTTGGGGCCAGCTGAAAGAAGAAAGAAACAAAATATGCACAAAAAAAAACAATTATGTGCACTATTGTGTGCGGTTTATCTTTATTCAAGAAATGTGTACTGGCCAAACAGAATGTCAGTAAGTAATACAAACGTATTAAAGTGTGTGGTGTTTTAAAGTATCACAAGTAACCCACTAGACCATGCAGCACATATTTTATTGACACACTGCATAAAGTTAGGATCATGAAAAGTGTTTGGGGAAAAAATTACCTCTACTGAGGATGCTAGATCTGCCAGCAATACATTCATTTAATCTCTTTTAAAACCTTGTAAAACCTTGAGCATCAAAACCTTACAAACAGCAATCCTGTGTAAAATAATAACAGGATTAGTGATGCACAGCACTCTGCTACGTGAAAGGACTTTCTGGCCTGAGATGCTGGATCAATATTAGACTGAGTTTGCCATTATCTAAACTAATATACTTATTTATTTTATGCTGTGAATGTTTGTAATGTCAACTGAGATATATATATATATATATGCACCCATAGAATGAATTAAAAATTTAAGGAAAATATTTTACCAAGCTAGGTGTTTGTAGTGCTCCCAATCTTATTCATATCAGAGAATTTGATTAATGGAAAATTGCTTTCAATACCAGTAGAAGGCATTATGAATACCTGTGAAATGCTGGATACAGGTTGTGTTTATTAATGTTATTCTCATTTACTCATTCACTCTTCAAGAACTGGTTATAAGCTGTTTGCAAGATATTAAATTCTGTCACTGTTTCTTCTAAAACTTTAACCAAGTAGTCATACCGGTATCCTGTTGCTCAAACATAGACTGCACTTTCATCCATGTCTTTCATTAATGCTGAAGAACACACATTAATGGAGTGGGTGTAGTGCTATTCCAATGCCAAGGTCAAACCCTGAAATTATATTCCTGTGCTTCCTTCTCCTATAACTGATCCCTCTCTGAAAGGATTTATGACACTGGCAATTTTGAACTCTTGTCCTTCAATTTCACTAGTGGCGTGGAGACACTGTAGTGGTGAAGATTCAAAGGAGTCCTTCGTTATTCTGACAGACCACCATAACTTAGAGTGCATGTATGATATACATACTATATGTCTAAAACTAAACTATAAACAATATGTAATTATATATTTCTCTATACAGACCTACAATTTTAAATAGGCAGTGTGAATTTCATAATCTAACTTTTGGGCAGAGATCATCGATTATTAGCTATAAAACTCTTTTATTGCATATGTATGCTTTGTCTGCAATCTGTTCCAGTCAGCCAAGTTATTTAGTTTGATAGACACCACTCTCCATCACATTCCCCCAAGTCCTGCAGCCAAATGTTTGTCTCAATACACCACCTTTGTTACTGTGCTGCAATCCGATTAACCTTGGGGGTAAATAAGCCCACTGTGGTTGCTAAGGGAATGCTGACAATGTGGAGATTGCCTTATCATGTCCATTTCGTCCCTCAAGGAAAAGGAACACAGCACACTATTGTGCTATGTGCTCTTGCAGATTTTGGCAGAGCACCGCTTATGAGTCATGTTCAATCTAACCCTCAATGTTCCAGAGACCAGGCACAGACGACAGGAAACAAACACACCATGGTGACATTATTAAGAGTGACAGTGGAGGGGATCAGGGTTTGGATTGTGGACCTGTAGCTATTGTCATTTTTCCTGGTTCACTGACCAGGGAACAGATGGAATGTATCCATTTTAGATAAAAGTAGTATAGTAATTCATACTAAAAATCACAATAAGACAAAAAAAAAAAAGATTCTGTACTGCCAGTGACCATAAAATAGCAAACCATATTTCAGCAGCCATAGATGATGTGTAGTATACATCATGTATAAATGTATATAGTAGTTACCCAAAAGCAGTTTCATGCTGCTAAAAAGATTTACAGTTACAGATTGGTGAACTACAAAATCTGAAGTTTTTAAGATAGCATTTCCTGTTCTTTTAAAGAATTCATGGCAGCTTGAACTCCATAGTATTTCATTATTTCATAAGACACTAGGCAAGAATAATTTATCGAGAATAGTCAGTCAGCCTGTAACATTACGTAGACTGGAGGCGGATGCAGGTGCAGATGAACGTCTTTATTAAACATAAAGCACAAAACCAAAGTAAACACGGTCGTCAGTGGCAAACGAGAACATTCGAGGCATGGAACCAACCGATACAACCAATACAAAAACTACAACCAATAATACTGAGCCACTTGCTCAGTAACCACAGAGTTTAAATACAAAACATAATCAAACTCAAACATTGGCACCTGTGGCAAATTAAAGTCATTAGAGCTAACACTCAATCCAGAAGCAAGTGAACAAAAACAAAGTCATGTGACTCGTCCGGAGCCTGCCACAGTGCCATCTGCTGGCCGTATCGTAACACTGCCTAGCCTAGATATTATAAAATCTATTTTTTTATGAATAATACGCAATAAAGAATATATTGTGCTCATTTAAAATATATTCTTAAGAATAAAGTTCTTGTAATGTAGATAAATTATATCTAAATATGTTAAATGTGTTGAATTCAGGAAGAAGGAATATTGGTGGACCAAAGGTTTGTCTAAGACAACCCTGATAAACACTGTGTCCTATTTTTCTGTACTAAAAAACAGCATCCCAACATCCTTCCTTTTCATGAATTTGTAGGTCTTTAATCTCTTTCACTGTCTTTAATCAGCTTAATTTCCATATTGCAGTATCACCCATCCAGAAAGCCCTCCACCCACAAATACATTCACTTTGATACTTATTGGCTTGATCAGAAGAAAAATCATCAGCTTAGGAGAACAGAGGTATAATTTAATTCCTTGCATGTGAGTGATCCTCAAAGTTTTAAATTTGCTCTACTTTATCTTCCATAACTTTAGCAAAAAATATAGACCTTCTTGTACTAGTTACTAGCACAACCCTCAATTTTAACACATAAACTATCAGCTTATTTGGTTTAAAATTATATATACAATTCTTCACTGACCACTACCAATTAATTATTTAGTGACTACAGGAAAACTCATAGGAAGGAAAATTACAAGGGTAAGGAATGTAAATCTGGACTTGCTGCCAGATCGTTGGAGTGTACAAAAAAAGAATACCTTTAATGTCACTGAACAATAAAGAGATTCAGTAAAGCTTTAAAGAACCACCTAATATATATTACCTGTCTCAATCTCTGGAACATAATGTTAATAGGAAGGTGAAAAGGACAACTTAGGTTTCACAACTTGTTCACATAATGAACCATTTACAATGTTTCTAGCCTTTTATATGGAACTAGTATTATCCAACTGAAGATAAACATTTTCAAATTACATTAAATTATGATATATTAGAGAGGATTACAGAAAATAGAACAAAGTACTTACCTGTTAATTGGCAAGTAATGGTAAACAATTATAGTATTTTATGTGTAAAAAAGATATATTTAAAAAAATTACATCATACCATATACAAGTATATAACTGTGTAATAAATTTTCAATATGAATATCATATTTCTGTTCTAGAACTCAGTGCAGCTGTGTTCTATTTGTAGACTTTAAAATAGCACAGAAGGAAACAATAAATCTGCTATTTACATTTAATTGGCTGGCCCAGAACAGCTCCAGACAAAACAAATTTCCTTTCTGTGCTATCTGCTTCAATGTCTCTGCATCCTGTCGAGGAAAACATGCATCTCTTCTAATTGAAGAAAAAAACATCAACAAACCCCCCCAGCAATTTGTAGTATAAGAAAACAGAATTAACTCACTTATACCAATTTCGTACATAGCGATTCAAATTCTGTTACCTAAACCCATTTTTTTAACGTAAACCAAAAATTGTCGAATTGTTTTAAGCTCTGTGACAGCACTTTGCACTCTGGCTTTCCAACATGCTGATTGCCTAATGGCTGTTAAATGTAATTTCACTTAATAAAGCCTAAGCGGAACGATGCTTCATCAAGCCACCCTTAAAAAGTCACTAATTGAAAACGTAGGCCACTACAAGAAAAAAGTCACACTTACATGTGTTACATGTGAATTCCATATTGATTGAATGTAAATGGGAGAAATGAGAGGCTAACATACAGTACTGCAGTTATGTCAATAGAGCTTTATCAGACACTATATAATAAATTCTCTCAAATGTATCTTGACTAAAATTGTCAAGGCTCTTATAATGATATTAAAATTGTATTATTTACAAGGATTAGTGTGCAAATATATTAGAATATTAACAATCTTATAATTTGCATGCTCTCCCAAAAAGAACACTTATATTGTTATATAGTGTACACAGAATGTAGTCATTCTTTGCCTAATTTATATTATTTCCCTGGACTATGTGAAGTTGCACACGTTAAATTTAATCCTTCAACACCATAAAAACAAACTGAAGGGTGGAATGAAAACTGGCCCTCCGTATTAGAGCAAACCACACAATACAGTGTCTCATCTTTGTTAAGCACAATTGGCAATGCAGATGAAACTGTGTGTTGTTGTCAGATGATATAATAATGTAATTTATTATTTTTATTTTTACAAACACATACACCACAATACTGGCCTCATAAAGGGAAAAATAATGATACCCTTTGGTGGTAATATGTGTTCCTTAAAATTTATGCCTAAACAAACTTTGGATTTTGGATAAGGGGTTTGAATAAATGCAAGCCATTTATGGAATACACACTTGCCACTGCCATGTCAACGACACTGCTGTGCTGAGAATGATTCAATAACCAATTATTGTATCAGTGGTGGTCCTTTCTTCTGATAGGGGATGGGATAGAGGAAGAATGAAAAATGATGCAATGCTGCAGGTGTTTGCCTACTGGGAAGGAGTCCATATTTTTTAATATTCAATATACAAGTCCTGAAAAATCAAATACTAAACTGGCCATTTCCGGCCAATTCATATCAATTAATAATGATCACAATAGCTGCTTGTCTAGCACAGTTTCAGGAAAGTGTGCCACTGATGAGGAGTTCTATAGCTGCATCCAGTTTGTAAGCATTTTGTTCATTGCTTGCCCTGTGGTTACTGCACTGCATCATCAAGACACACTCACTGAGAATTAAGACTGAGAAAGTTGTTGAACAGTTTATTTTTCTCGATTCATTTTTGGGAAATTATAATTAATGACAAAAAGTCATAGGGCCACCCTCATCAGTCTATTACGGTGTATCTCTCTCACTGCTAACTAGTGTCACTGTGCAGTATTTTAGCACAGTGTCACAGTAAATGTGTAAATGATTCGGTGCTGAAGAACGAAGAACATTTTCCCTCCATGTCGTACAAACTGAGACCTCTTTTAACATTTCATACAATGGAAAGAGGTAGCTGATATTATTATATATTAAAAATATAATTTGAACAATTAATTTATAAAAAATTGCTACACCTGTGGTACACCTACCTCACAAAACTGGCAATGAGTGTAGTTATAAGGTAGATGTTGGTAAGAGACATTTGCTTTTAAATGACTCAAATTAATGATGGGATTTAGGTTAGGTTCAATCTGCTTAGCTCACTAAACTCCAAAACTCCTTTCTGTCCCCCCAAAAGGTAGCCTTAGAGTCTCATCATCAACTGCTTATTCCTTCTTCAGGGTTGCGGGGAACCTGGAGCCTATCCCAGGAGTCATCGGGCACAAGGCGGGGTACACCCT
>JAOUWY010000030.1:14192713-14203993 GCA_025728095.1 Prietella phreatophila
GTGGTAATTATGCATTCATATTCTGTAAAGGATCCTGTACAATATAAGGATGCCTGTTAATGTAAAGGAAATATTGTAAGAGATTTAAAGGAAATAACACACATGACAGGACTCCATGCACAGTTCAAAACGTCATGTTTCTCATTAGACTGACATTAAAATGGTCATTTTGTAAGTTACATCTAATGCAAATTGATCTAATTTCAAGAGGCAAATAAATGGAACAGTAAGTGCTCATGACATATGATCTCAGACATCAATAAAGACTACACCAGAGTAAAATGTATCGTGAGCAATTACTGGCTCCTGACCAAAAATTCTCAACATTACATCACCTGTAATGCTCTAAGAACAAAATAAAATCCTATCGCCCTGGATAAACGTGAACACATAGAGTGGTCAGTTCAGTTAGACTGGGCACAAATAACACATAAACACTGTAGAAATTAATTATCCCCTTTAGATTTGACTGTGTTCCAGCACCCTTAGAGTTACCCTATAGGGACCAAAGCCTTGCCCATGTCTACTTGATATACTATTTCTGCTAGTATATCATTAAATATCCTATAAGTAACAGATATCAAGTAGACTCTGTTTTTTTTTCTTCCAGATGATGGTGTAATATCTCAATCTCAAGAATCCTTCAGTCATATTTTCTGGAGTCGAAGTAAATGTCCAACCTAAGTTCAGCAACTTTTTTTTTTTTCATTTCAAATGAAATTGAGTATGAAATGTGTGTGTGTGCACTTACCGGGATGCGAGCTGATGGACTGGATGAGGAGCACAGACAGACCCCAACACAAGAGTCCGGAACGGTGCGGGCTTCTCACACTCATGTCACTCTGACCAAGAGGCCGAACAGAGAACGAAACTGAGAGTCACTGTAGAGGAAACGCCGTATTCAACAAGCCACGCGCTTCTAATGGAGTGTCTGCACAGAACAGCAGTTTAGGGCTGCACACGGGAACCAAGTGGTAATGTTGTGGGACCTCGCGATCGCAACACACACACACACACACACACACACACTTCTCGCTTTTCACATTTTCCGATGTTAATCCCGCCGGTGCGCACTTCAAGTCGCTCTGCTCTTCGTTTTCTCCAGCGCACAGCTCGCGTTCAGCCTTAAGCGCTCTCGCGCTGCTTCATGCAGGAAGTTGGGGATTCGAGCGCACCAGCCGAAATCTGCTCCTTTCTGGGTTTTTTTTTTTTAACATCAGCGAGGCGGGAAGGCAAAGCAGAGACCTCCCCCTCCGGATCCTAGCGCCCTAGGCAGTACCCTGATGTCTGACTCAGACACATGCCGAGCTGGTGGAGATATAAAAAGAAAGGCCGGCGTTTGCATACCGTCCATTTACAGCACGGAAGGGGCCTGTGCGCCTTTGGGCGCGTCAGGTCTTCTTTGCTGGCAGTCGTGAGGGTTGAAGAATCTTTACCATTTCAAACTGCCTTAAAAATAAATAAATAAATAAGCAATTCATAAAAAAACAAAAAAACAAAAAAAAAACAAAGGCATACACACTACATGGATGATCATTTTAGGGCATTGTTTTATATCAGTCTAGTATGTTTGGACACATCTCCCCGAGGTGCGGCCAAATATATATATATATATATATATCGAAAATTGCATGCTCTGTGCGTTTTTGTGCATATTCTGCGCTCTTTCGGTTTTTAAGAAGGGAACAATCAGTAATTACGTGCGCTGTAGTTGTATTATTAAGCGTTCCTTCTTAATAATTATTCCTATTCGGGTTCTCTTTGATGTTAAACCGCAGATGCCGGCGCTGTCCACGGTGCTGAAGTTGTGCCAAGCCTGGCATTCGACAGGCCTGCCCTCCCCCATAGTGCTACAGCATGTAGAGTTCAGATTGTCTTGTTTCTGTACGACAGGAGCATTTGCCACTATAGTTTTACAGATGCTAAATTAAATTGCAAGTATTTGTGGGTCTCAGATCCAGAAATGCACCGCTGAATGAGATAATATAAAAAAAAGAAAAGAAAAGAAAAAAGTTTAAAACCATATCTCAAATGTGTACTGGCAATCAAAAATATTTAAAAAGGGAGCATCTCAGCTTACCAGTCATCCTCAGAGTATGTGTCCTTATGGCATGAACCAATGAACTTATTCATCGCTAAAATCATTTCACAGTATTGCACATCTGATTGCCTTTTCACAGTATCAAGTAAACGCCAGCAGGACGATCAGAGAAAGGGAACAGAACAAGAGAGTCTTCTCTATCCTTCATCTGTCATCAATTTGTTACACAATGAAAAGGGTGACTGTTACTGGCACCCTGACTCTACACACAAATAGAGTAATTCTGCAAACTTGCTCACAAAAATTTCCACTTCTCATTGCTTGGGGCAGTTTTGCGAACATTTTCAGTATCTACCTGCCCTGTCACAACTGTGAAGCCAATAGTTTACCATTAATTATCAGCTCCAGGCTGTCTCTCTGCAGCAGGTAGGGTTTTGTGTTTTGTGAGTCATCTACAGTGAGCTCCACAGACATCTCGTACAAAGGAGAGGCAGTGGGGATGATGAACAGCAGGAGAGTTTGGGAGAGAACCCAGCTGGACTTTAATTTGAAGAATCTGATTAAATTCAGTATTTAATTACCCTTTTCTCGGAGGAGCTGTTGGGGACTGTCACAGTGTTCTGAGTGTGTAGACTGTGAGCCATCTGCCTGCATTTCTGGAACTCTCTGTAGTGACCTCAGCAAAGTATGCAAACACACACACATACACACACACACACACACACACACACACAGTCTAAGAAATGTTTTGTTAAGATTTCTGACATCATTCAGGTAGTTTGACTAAAAGTCAAGGCTGTATCAGAAAGAACTGTGACAAAGTCCATGCATTGCATACAAAATTTAATTAGGCTATAAAACATTAAACCTTAATTAGTTCCTTAAACATTCTCTACAATGTAATGTCTTGAGACAAGCATATCAGTCATGAATTAATACTTGCACTATTTTCAGAGTGTTTCCATGTACAAACACTATTCCTCCCACTCTCCTTCCACACGACTCCGTGCCTCTATATTTTGCAGCACTTTATTTTCCAATAATATGTCCAGTGTTTTGACAGTTTGTGCATAAGACATAGTGGAGTATATCAATTGTGTATCACTTATTCAGGCAACAACACTACAGTACATGATGTTAATTTGATCCGTGTATTATACATTTGTCTTGGGGCCAAAAGGCAATTTTTATTTACCTAGTAGATTCTCCTATGGGTAATGCAATGAACATATCTACAAGGTTGATTATCTATGTCCAAGGAAATATAGTGCATACTTGAAGTATATTCAAAAGATCTTAAAAAAATAAATTTTATGTGCCTTATTTACTGTTGCATTACATAGGGTTCTTGAAGTTCTTCAAAGAACAGCACACTTGATGGCTTGCTAATAGAACAGTCCATTAAAGACTGCCTACTGATATTCAGGTGAGTCTAAAACCACAGGGGGCTTCTTATTTTTGTTATCCCTTTCAGCGGATGTTAGCTCTACTGCTGATGCTAATCAAACACTGATCTGAAAGCCCTATTAAATTATTCATTTAGCTGTGTGCATCTCACTACATTCAGGTCACTTCTGTTTTGAATGGCATACGAATGCAAATTATTCTTTAGTTGAAAGATGGAGGCTAAAATGAGCGACTAATTGACACTGGGTTTAAGTAGAGTTCTAAAATATAATGGGTGCTTTCCCCAGTTATCGAAGACTCAACAGAATGATCTGAGGCTAATAGTTAGATTTGCATGCACCTCATCACTGAGTGTATACTCAATTATACATTTAACTTATACTTGAGCATGTCTGAATAAGACCTACTAACAGCTACTATCCTGGGGCAACTTGTCTAAATAAGGAAGAGAAAACCACAGCCCTGTTTCTGTCAATTTGATATGTTAAATTCTGTAATTAGGTCATTTGGGGATTATGCAGCTTAAATTTTGAATTTCAGCAGAAATGTACTGTGCAGATCTGCTGTTCCTGGACTATTTTACATTTCTGCTTTTGCCTTCCAGCACCTCCAGGCACTATGTGTTAAGCACTTAAAAGGCGCTAACTTGCTTGGTTAGTATCAGAGAGAGGGAAACCAAAAATCAGCCGCAACCTAAAAGCCTGGAGGGGGAACAGCATGGAGTTCTTTAAATTCGTCTAAACTCTGACTTGTTTAAAAAAATGCTGAGGTGTGGGAAGATGCCCAAATACATATTCACAACCTAGGAAGTGTCTGCAACATTCAATTATTACAACATTGGCAGATCAGCAGTTCTGTGTGAAACCCTGAGATTGTTTTCTCCAGTATAAAAAGGGTGTTCAAGGATTGTCAGGAAAAGCATCTAAAAGTGTTTAATTTTTCATAATACATAATAAGTACATTACTATATGACTGAAGTTGAGATCTCTTCTGTCAATTATGCAGTGATAATTCAAAGAATTCACAGCAGATTTGTTTTAAATTACAAACAAAGCCTTCAATAAGAAATTTGACCCAGGAACAAGCCATTTTGAACAGTGAACTTCAGTATATTGACTTAATCTATGCATACTGTCAGTGACATCCCTCCTGAACACTTGCTGCAGTATCAGTTTGTCAATATCCTTAGTAATCATTTCTCCCAAGGACATGTACAGGAGGGTCAAACACAGCTGCTCAACTTAATTATGCTGATGGTGGTAGGGAGCTAAAAGCTGGAAGGCAGTTAGCTTCCAGGAAAAGTTTCTTTGCTGTCCTGAAAAAAAGACACTATCCATTGGTAATTGAAGCTCATGTATTTTTATTATAAGCCTCTCATAATAGGCATACTGGAACTGCGGTTAAGAGTGAATGCTTGTGACAGAGACACATATACATTGACTGAATTGGAAGATCCTAAGATGAAATATTGTACCAGGCCACTTAGGATGTTGAGTTGTTTCAGTGATTGATTGGAAGCCCTATATATAGAAAGGTCTATGCTAGAACCAGTAGCTGTGAAAATGGTTCCATGTTTGGTCCCCAAAGTAGTAATAATTGAATACAGTGAAAACATTAGGGCAAAATGAAAGCAGTAACTTTTTTATTGAAGCATAGCCAATTTTAAGAACCCAGAAGAGCAACATTAACTTGGCTATTTATCAGTTTGAAAGTATGTGACTCAATGACCAGGTCTGTGATATATAACTTTAAGATCTCATGTGGGGAAGCACGGTATTCTTCCTTTATTTATGTTTCCAATGGGACCAGCCTTTCTATTGTAACTGTCTTTTATATAAATTAGGTGAAACCAAATGCTAAATCCATTTTGTTAGCCATTGGTCTAGAGGACCCAACTGTACCTTCTTATAGCTAAATATGTATATTTAAACTCACAAAAAAAGCATGTGTGACTAAGAAATCTGTGCTTAATTTTAATAAGACTAATAAATAGTAATTTGGATTATTTTAGCTCTCTTAAACAAATTATGTTTACAGTTAAAGCACAATGTATTGTGTGTTTGCTGGTGGTAGGTCAGAGGAATTAATGATGGATGTTAACATTTGTCATGCACTGGAGAAAGGGAGCATTAACAACAATTAGCATTTCATGCAGAGTAAGTTAGCCTAGGGTATACAATTACAGTGCACAATGGATATCTGGCTTGTTTTACCCACAAATTTTCTGTTCAAAATGGTATTCATTCTCTTAATAACTTTATAAGGGGGAGATAGAATAATGATCAATTTCTGCAGAAAACAGCACAAATATAAAATTAATATTAACTTTTAAACGTCACTAGCTTAAATTAGGATTCTTAGCTTCTGCCCAAGGTGACAAGCAGTCTAGAGTTGATTAAAAGAAGACGGTTTGTATAGTATGCAGTAGTATGCAATTTTTGTCTTTCATCATGAAAATAAAAAATTTGATTAAATAAATGAGACACAAAACACAGGTGGTTCACTATAAACTGCTTGGTTCCTTGTTACGAAGAAACACAGCACTGATAAGACAATCATGTAAAACCACAGAACACTAAATATTTTAAGTGATGACAAAATAATGAACAGATTATACACTGTTGTGTATGTGGATATGAGTGTGCATGCAATACAACATCATATTTTCAGACGGGTTAAAATAAGATCATAATGAAACTCTTAAAAATCTTCAAGACCAAATTTTGTCTGTACATTTAAAACTTACAACAGCATTAAATCCTGCCAAGCTCCTACCTACTGTACAGTATATGTGATGCATAAGACCATCAACAATTGTTATTATAAGTCTACAAATGAGCACATTTCTATAAAGTTTTCTTATTCAGGGTCAGTCCTGATATGGCACCTCTGGACCAAAGACGGTTAAGAACCCGCCTTAAGGGCCCAACAGTGACTTGGCCGTGCTTCAGGTTTATATACAACTTCAATGTGCACCATTCAAAGCTGAGAATAGCCATGCAAGGAGAACTGTAGCAACATTTGAAGAGATTCAGAAGAGAAAGTAGTAGTGTCAAATTTATTAATGGGTACTATGCTTTGCTTGTATATTTCTATAGGTCACAGACCCAAAAGATTTAACAGTCATGGTGGCATCCCATCCAGAGTGTGTTCCGGCCTCACACCCAATGTTCCTGGGATAGTCTCCGGATGCACTGCGACAGTGAGCAGAATAAAGTGCTTACTGAAGAAGAATAAATGAATGTTTGCAGATGTGCTGCATATACCCAATGTAATCATGAGGAAACATCCAGAGTAAGAATGAGACAGCAAACTAGACAACTATTCACACTGTTACAAGGAGAGTTCAAAGTCATTAACATTATCTGACTGTGGTTGAAAGAATGCATGCTAGTAATTATAGTGCATTTAACAAAGCAAGTGGAAGCATCCCCAGCCACCCTTCACACAGTCATTGGTTAGGCTTAGAGTATTATTGCAGGATATAATTCCCAGGGTGCACACTTTATGAAGAGAATTATAAAAACAGTATGGCAAGCACTGGGAATTAAACAAAAGCTTCACTATTAATTTCAGCAGCAGAGTTCAGGCCTAGCTGAGTGTAGAAATCCGAGGCTGAAAAAAAATAAGCTGATAGAGCTGATAGAGCTCGTTTTAGTTGCAGACCAGGGCTGGACAAAATAGTCTACAGTATTTCTCTATCTGAAACCAATTAGAACAGTGATCACTCTTTTGTTGAGATTGCAAGTTTGAATTCCAACAATGTCACAGCCATCCATGGCCATGTGGCAGGGATGGCATTACTCTCTCTCCTGTCATTCAGTGTAACACTAACCAACCATGGCCAGGTGTGAGTTTATGTATGTGGAAGAGGGTAGATAGCGCTTTCTTCCAAGACTATTATAATTCCCTGTTACACAGCAGTTTGAAATGTTGGCTTCACATATACTGATGGAAGCATGCCCTCATACTCCCTGGTTGGTAGCTGTCATTTGAGTAAATCAGGGATTATATGAATTTTTTTTTTTTTTTTATTCTTTGCATCATTCTCAATGATGTGATTTTACAGATATCTTTCATGAAGTATTTAATGACAAATATGTTAAATGCCCAGTGCCAGTGTAGGATTCCCCAGTGAGGTTGGGTCCCCCCTGAGGTTTTATATCAGAAAAAATAATCTTTTTCTCGTCACTGTTGCATTGGTTTTGCTCTTTTGGGTAGTAGGCACAGGAGGAAATATGCATAAATATACATGTAACTACGATATTCATGTGCTGAATTATACATTAGATAGGACATGTAGGAATGTCTTTTATACTATGGTAAGGTGAAGAGTTTTTCTTATCACACACAAAAATCAGGGGACTGCAATATTCAAGATATTACTCAATGTTATTTTGAATATAAGTGTGAAATAATTTGAATTAGCTAAAATTTGGCAGAAGAACACTTCCCATCATCTCATCTGAGACTAATTAACATTTAGCACTAAATCATCAACGCCATTATGACTGGGCAGTAGAAATGGTATTGCACTGTGAGCCATGGCTCTGTTGCTAATTTCTCTTTGGCAGATTGTACCTGCAAATGAATTGTATTTTCAAACTATGGAATGCTGTTGTTAACAGTGAAGTTGTAGAGGAAATTTCTGCAGTGATTTAACAGAAAATCTGCAGAAAATTCAGAGACCCCATAACTAAGACACTCTGACTCTCTCAGGTTTGCATAAATCTTACCCATAGTAAATGTTTAGGATATCCAGGCTATTATGTACTATTGATAATGGTTATAGCCCTCAAGTTTAACAATTGCAATGTGTCCAGTCACTGAATCCAGACAGTTCAGATGTGGAGAAGAAGGCTGAAACAATGTAGCATTTATCAACACTACTCCGCGATTGGGGAATGTAATAAATCTAATATTTTGTCTACTTGTTGCAGTGCTACGGCCAATAATGTTCTTGCTATGATCAAAAATGATTGGTTAGTCAGTCACAGAACATCATTTAAAACTCAGTAACTACACTTTGGTAAAACATGTACAGTATACAGGTCAGCTAACATTACTGCCTCTCTTTTTGTGTTACTGGTGTCACAATTCTCTTTGGACATTTACAGAGAGGAGAGCTAAAATAACCAGCTAGACTTTAAAATTACATTTTAAAATGTATTAACCAGTCAGTTCTGGAATTTTATAATAAATAAAGTGATTTGTTTGCACACGTGTATTTTCAGATCAGCCTTTTCACTAATAGAAGTATAAAGATCTATTAGAATTATAAAGAAAGTCTACACAGCTCCCTTGCCTCTTGGTGCTTAAACTTCCATGCCGACTTCGAGGCCTTTCGCATACTTAAACTCTGGAGCTTCAACTGACCTAGCCCCTTCATTAATCTGAACATGCATACTACCAATTAATAGTAAAATTGCCAGACACTGGTAATTTACTATCCAGGTACAATGACATATTAGCAGCACTGTGTGGCTTTTTGACCTCATTAAGATGTAGAAAATTAGCAACGACCACCTAGTGTCCAATTAAATTCAGCACCTTTTAATTTAGTCCTAAAGTAGAACCCCACTGTGGCTGACTTGTTCTGGCTACTTTTCAGATGACATACAGAGCATGTTGTGGTTTATAAATTTAATCACCTTAAATCAAGACTGTATTACTGAGGCATTTTGAAACATATTTTTAAAGACATTGCAACATTTTTGTTATTGAAGCAAAGGCAGAATGAGAGATGACAGATAATTTTTCAGTTTATGGATTTCAGTCTCTGTGTGACATTTTTGCAGATCTCCTGTATGAATAAAAAGGCTCAAAATTATATCACTGCTCTCTGGGTCTGAGAAGACAACAAGGCTATTTCCCAGTTTTCGTCATTCTAGCATTTTTGAAATTCTGCCATCCTATCCAATTACACAAGTAATCCAATTACGCAGGTACACATTGTTTCTGTGCTGTGTTTGTATTCTCATAGACGTAGACAGGGATGTTTAGTCACATCTCTATTAAGTAGATTAATACAATTGTTTTGCATACAGTTGTTGCCTGCAGAAAACCTGTGCACGAGCACCCTTGTGATAAGGTCAGTACCTGATCTGCCAGATAGTGCTACTTGCTTCAGCTCAAAGATCAAGAGCTGACCTTAATCTAATTTCACAAACCTAACACCTGTTAATGAAGCTGGAATTATGACAATGTATACAGGTTATATGTTTTATAAAAATATGCTTTAATTGGGGATTTTTCTTTCCTTATGTTAATTTAAATTGTTAGTGGCTATACTATGTTTGGCCACCTATGATAAAAGGGGCATAAAAGTGAGGAGTGGCATGGTGTTTTGCCAAAGGCCATTTTGTTACCACATACTCATCAGATTGTCAGAATTTGCAAATGGTATTAAAGATTAAAATTTATCCCAAAGTGAAATTAAATCATTCTACTAGAGCTTTTTTGACAGCTTACATTATAACTTCCGGTAGATCGCAATTTTCCTCTAGATTGTTTTGCTTTCAAATTCCTGGTCTATAATCTGAACAGAATAAATGAATATAATTGAACAAGAATCTGTGTAAATGTATAGTATTAAGATATTATTACAAGCATTTTCCTTCACCCTTACATTCACTGAGACTGTGAACAACACAATTTTATATGTAGCTCACTTCACACTACTTTCTTTAGTCACAAACATTACTTTTTTCCAAAACCATGCCCTGTACTGTCAGATTAGATTACTATTTTATTTATTTATTTATTTTAAATTACAGAAATAAGCTATGTTTATCATCAAATGTAATTTATACATTTTGGAACAAATACCAAATAGTCTATCTGAGTAAGAGTATAGACATTTCAAAATCACATATGTGTTTTTCTCTACATGGTAAAGATTTCTACACGAACTCTAAAATGACCATTTTTTGTTTAAGGTTCAAAATGTATCAAACAATCTTATTTGAAACACTTGCATCTTTTGAGTCAGTCTCAATTTGATAATAATAAAACAATACATTATGAGATCTTCATGTAGAAAAAGAGTTATTTGTAACAAACAAAAACTTTAAAGTCCATCTGCTTTTTTCATCATGGTACAATGCAAGCCAATTTATTCCCAGTTTATATAGTGATTGATGGCATTCAGAGTTATTCACTAGTAAAATTGGCTTCCAAGATTATATCATCATTCTTAATTACATAGCCATTCAAGTGAAATGGCAACAGTTAATTGAAAACTAATTCCCTTAAGTAGACAAGATGGATTGCTGCTGAGAATGAAAGAAATAGAAGTTCTAACATTAAACCTCAGTGCAATAGATAGCATTCTCTTCACTCTAAAAAATAGTGAGTTATATGTAAAACAGTTTGAGTTATTTCTGTAACCCAGGGCGATATATCAGAACACACATTTTGGGCTAATTTTATTGCACTGACGGATGTGTAGGATGGATTGCTTTACCTAACCAACAACATAATAATTATGACCTACCAATATCTCATATTTACTTAGTACTTATTTCTTGGTTGTTCAGTCATGATGATAATTGATGCATTGCATTACATTCATTTTAATTTGAAAATTAGCTAAATATATTTCTTGAATGTATTTAGTTGCTTGTCATAATAACTTTTACAAAGTCTGTGTTAAATAAGCCAGTTAATTTTAACTTCCATAACCAAATGGAACATTATGTCTGTAAATATAAACGTATTTATATGTCAATCAGAATATCAATGAAAATATGGGTGAAAAACCACACACACACACACACACACACACACACACACACACACACACACACACACACACACACACACACACACAC
>JAOUWY010000030.1:14209840-14219840 GCA_025728095.1 Prietella phreatophila
TCCTCTCCCAGTCCAAAGACATGCATGGTAGGCTGATTGGCGTGTCTAAATTGTCCATAGTGTATGAATGGGTGTGTAAGTGTGTATGTGATTGTGCCCTGCGATGGTATGGCACCCTGTCCAGGGTGTACTCCGCCTTGTGCCCGATGCTTCCTGGGATAGACTCCAGGTTCCCCATGACCCTGAAAAGGATAAGCGGTAGAAGATGGAGGGATGGAGAATCCAAAGTTGTACAAAATACAAAATAATGGTTCATACACATACTGTAAGTTCCTAACTTTTTGACACTCTTATCCAATCACCCACTGCTTTGAATCACACACATCAATAATACTAATTACAGTGATTGAACATATACATACAGAATTCACTGAATGATTAGTACATTGTTTTTTTTCTCCTTCATTCTATTCTATTCTATGCTAGAATAGTATTAGTGGAGGTAACATTCCTTCAGGTCACTCTCTTTCCTGCATAGCCTGAAAATTTAATTTGGTGCAGCCATACCACCTAGCAAACCAAAGAACCCAGAGAATCCCACACCAACAAATAGAGAGCATGTAAATATCTGTATAGACAGTAATCTGAGCTCAAGACAGAGCCCAATCCACAGTTACATCTAAGGTCTGAACACACCATTATGCAGTCAATTCTGAATATAGCCACTTATGGTTTGTTGCGCTTCTGTTTGTTCTTCCTACAACAGTTTTGCACTTGCTTCTGGTCACCAGTTTTATATCAGGACCACGAAGAGCATGATGCTTATATTGTATCCTGCCTTACTTATAAGCTGCTTTGAATACAAAATGTTAGCATAATGAATAAATATGAAGATAAGTATATGTAAAATAGCAGTGTGAAATAAAGAGATTCTGTCAGACAGATCTCTTTGCTCTGAACCTTGGTTAGAGACTGCACTTGGGAACACATCTGAACCTGAAACATGCACTGAAAAGCAATACTTTTTTACCAGGTACTTTCTCAGAGGTGGATAAATACAGGTTTGATTACTGAATTAGAGCCCACTGTCTAAAATTGAACCTTAATCAGTCTAATGCCCAATTTTCACTCGCTGACAGTTTTGTGGAGATCACCGACAAAAGCCCAAAATCATAGGCAAATCAGAGCTCACACAGCCCGGGACGTTTCAGTGGAAGGAGTCCTGATGAACCTCCAAGTCTCGCTGCAGAAAAGACAATCCTTGCGGAACGCGTCTCCCAAACCATTCCCTCCTCCATAGTCTTTTCTTCTTCTTTTTTGACTTTTAATTTTCTGTAAATCAGCGCACAAACAAAGTGTATTGCCCATTTGCCCAGAGTCCACCATTTTCAAAACCCCACCCGGACAAGCACGAGATCACCAACACATGTGTGATCTTGTGTAATTCTTGTATCAGTTCTTGCGTGCACTCTGTTGTGAAACATAATCTGGAGTCCAGGCAGAGCCGTCGGGGATTTATCAATAGTGAAATGTTTTGTAATGTGTTCACCCCGTTGCTGAATGCTGGTGTAATTTGAAAACCCTACAACTTCCATGACAAGACAGACATTTGTGTAATATGAATGGTACCACAACCCAAAGTCTTTGAAAGTTGTGTAGTGTGTAGAAGCCATAAGTCACTCACTGGTTTTTGAAAGTACACACAACAGTTCTATTACCAAGGAATGAATATCAAGGAATGAATATCATTTCAGACACAATATGGCCAAATTTTGTTAATTTTTGTTCCAACAAAAATAGTTGCCCAAGAATCTATAGCTGGATGTTGCCATGCCAATGCACCGACTGACTGACAGCTTACAAAAAGTGTAGTAACCGTTTCAATGTAAAGAACTATTGCTAGAAGTAGAATTTTACTTCACGAAGCAGAGTGTTATAAACAGTAAAATGTGCCAGTGCTGCTATACTAATAGCGACACTCTTGGAATCTTGCTTGTCCAATCAAATTAGTGGACTATTAAAAAAAAAGTCAATATAAACTAGCAATCAATTTACAGAAATCCTTAAGTCTTTAAATGCCAAGGAAACCTCATCAGATCCAGACTTAGATTACCCACTCTTGTAACTACACACCATTCCTATTAGTTTTTGATGTAGTTATTTAATAATTCATAGTACTTACTAAATCATATTCTTTAAGATTACATCTGACTAATGAGCTTTGTCTGAAAAAGCATAAGCAACAGGTTCTCTGAGTCTCAGGATTAGGCATCAAACAACCTGATGCAGCTGGTTGGAATTGTACGACAGACTAAGGGAATTCAGCTTGGTGCTATTGAGACTGAAACTCATTATTACAAGACACATGGTAGAAAATTGTTTATTGCCACACAACAGTGTTATGTGGTAATTTGGTTTGGTACAGCTCAACAGTCAACAATGAACAATAGAAAATACACTAAAAAGCAGGAGTAGTGGACAGAACTGTAGCAGTAACGTAGGAGTTCAGATATAACATAGTAATACAATACAGATTCTGGGGGACGACAACAAAAAACATTATGGTACTGCAGACTCAGAGAGCCATATCAGCAGCGTCTGCGGCGAGAAGAGTTGATTTTTCTGAAGGCGGAGGGAAAAAGAGCTTTTTCTGAAGCGACTTGTATTTGACCTCAGTAGTCTGTATCTTTTGCCAGGCTGAATGGCTGAAACATGACATAGGCTGGATAGGAAGGGTCATAGGACCTTTTCTTGCACACAGTGCCTTCCAGTTTCCTCTTGCTATGGTAGTCAAATACACATTTGGGACATCAAACCAGGCCTGACTCCCTAAGAACAGTGTTTAAAAAAAGAAGCTCTGCACTGAGAGACCCCTAGGATTAACAGGTGCATAGTGAGCAAAACACACCAAAATGTTCAGCAGGTTCAATTGAGGAATATAAAGACTAACATTACTTAATGTATGGCAGAGAATATTAATGGGTGTTAGATATAATTGAATGATGCTCTTGGGAGTTTGCTTTGCTCTTGCTTAGCCAAGACTGTGGATTACTTTGCATGCAGACAATGGCTGGTTATACTCAATTAAAGTTCTATCATTCAGAGGGGAGTTGATCAAGGACTATGGTTGATCAAGCACAAACCCCTTTCCGCCAACAAATATGTACTTTTCCTTAATAAACGTTTGCAGGTGGTATTTCCTGGATGAATAGAAATGCTGCTCACAGGCTAAGGTAAAAGCAAAAAGATCCTAAAATCCACCAGAAATCACAGAAAATAACAGCCATAATGGGGAAAATGATATAAATCTCACATCTGTTTTTCTTGTATTTGTTAACATATGGCCAAATTTGTTTACATATTTGGCACATATTGTTGTTTAATGGGCTTGTCAGTATCACAAAGTCAATATAATCAAATGGCTTGTAAGAGCTCTTTTTCCACTAGCAACTATGGAAATCCCATGCTCTGTGATGATCATCTTAATTTACAGGCCGTTCTAAATAAAATATGTAGTTTGTAATTTTCAGCGGGAGATTTGCATATCCTGACTGTCTCTAGTGGGACTTGAATATAGCCCTTTCTCATTATTATTACAGAAACAGGGAGTATTTATTTATTTATTTATTTAGTTTTTTTTTTTTTTTTGTGCTTGTTTCGCTCTATTTCCCCCCTGAATCCTTTTCCTGCACTGCTGATGTTCAACTGCAGTGGTCACAGCTTTCCATGGGCTAGACAAACTAACGAGGTATCTAAAGGCAGTTGGTGATTGCAGGTCATGTGGGACATTTGCTGTGTATGTGTAATGGAAGATCAGGCTGCTTTCCTCCAGCAGTAAATTGAACTTCATTGACTTTCATCCTTGGTGTTTGCTATTCAGGATAATCACGGCTGAAAGAGAACTGGTGAGACAATAATCTGTAGCACACTTCCATTTAAGCATGCTGTGGATATTTCTGTGATTAGTTTGTTGTTCAGAAGTGGACACCTTTTAAATGTATGTGACAAGTCAAATGACAACTCTGATTGCTGACAATTTATATCTTGGCTTTATGCTCATGTTGTACTTCAGGAAGAGCCACAGAAAGAAAAGTGCATAAACTTATATTGCAGTCACTGTTACTTAGCCATTGGCCCTACTCATTTGAATAATATGACTATATTTGAATATATTTGAATAATTCTTTCCATGTATGCATCTGATTTACAATTGTAAGGAGGGTGTGTGAAAGATTAATGAACAAAGCTGTGGATAAGATTGGATGTTTCAGGTTAATTATGATCTGTCAGTCACACAACTGTGGATTAGTAATGACTATAAGGCACCCTTGATAGATTTTTAGACTTCTAGCAAACAGGGTTATAAAAAGACTAAAAGGTTTGTCTTTTTTCTTTTCAGGAAAACTGTCATTTTCTTAACTTTTCATACAGCAGTGTTTATGTAACAAAACTTTAATTTGAAGAATGTCCAAAATGTCGATGAAGCATGCACAAAAAAGGAAAAGAAAACTACACGTAATGAACTTTGTGCACATTTGTGCACTCCTGAACAATGGGAACAGTGCCAGCATCACCTGCTGCATGCCTTCATCACCCACAAATCCACAGGGTAGACTTTATGAGTTCATGCTACAATAATCATAACATGTCTCAAGCTGTCATCAGTGGCACAAAGATCATTTAGTGGAGCATATGGGAACTATTAAGTTTTTTTATCCTTGGCTCCAATGCACACTTTATAGACAATTAAATGTAAATTATGTATAAACAAGAGCATGCAAACTGTCATCATGTTTCTACAAGTCTTGCTATTTAATGCACAAAACTTTTAATAGCATTCTGTTAAAAAGAAAGAGGAATGAAAATAATTAGATCAACTGCATGACTAACTATTGAACTTTATATATTCAAAAATAATTTAAACTTAATTCACTTTAGCTTTCCTATTTCTTGTTCCTATACACAACATCCCAAGGCAGCAAAATCTGGATCCAGGCACAAACAGGCACCTAATGAGCAATAGAAATACTCCCTGAGGGTTAAGAAGAAACTCAGAGAAGAGTCAAAACTCAAAGGGGAACCAGTCCCACTCTTCATGACACCAGGTTGTAGAACTATAATGAAAGGTAAAAACTCAGAGTAGGATTAGAACATATTCTTCTTGATCAGTGACTAAGGTTAAAAGTCTTTCAAACATCTATTGGATTCCTGGGCCTTAGTCATGTGGGGAAAATATAGCAGGTGTGCAGTTATAGGAAGATAGAAAACTGAGGACCATTACCACTCCAAAATGGATTATTTTCCTATAACAGCACACCCTGAAGTTTTTTATTTCTCCTATACCACAGCAATTTGACAACCATTATATTGTATTTATTTATTTATGAACTATGTGTTTCTTCAGTTTACAGTTACAATTATTCTAATAGAATGTCTGTATAGCATTTATAAAGAGTCATTTGCTCACCAGCATCTCTCTCTCTCGCGCTCTCTCTCTCTCTCTCTCTCTCTCTCTCTCTCTCCCTCTCCCTCTTAAAGTTAATAAAACCAAAAAGCCAAAATGCAGCTTGTCATGTTACTGAGATACCAGTGGCAGAAAACCTACTGTTCCATAACAGTTAAATACATGGTTCCTTACAGTATATGCTTTCTTTGTTAAATAACAGAACATTTGAAAATATCCATTTATTATTAAACTTATAATTTGTGAAGTATTTGACATACAAGTCCCTGTGAACAAGTTGAAACTATAAGAAATGATAATGTATTAGAATGAGTACATTAATATAAATCTCATTAAAATTACAGCTGAGCCAATGGTTATAGAAAATAATCAACACCTTCAAAACAGTCAGATTCAGGAATTCAAATTCTTCATTGTGCCTAAAACCCCCTTAACCAAGAAAAGCTCACTGTAATGCCACTCTCATGTCATATAGCTTGAAAAAATAGCTACAAAACCAATCAAATTAGTGAATCCCCCAAGCAGTGTATCTGTTTACACTAAACTTTGGATGCTAAGCAAAATAATAGACAAAGACTAAGGTATTCTGTGGGCAGAACACTTTCACTGGTTTAAAACCTGGTACATAAATACAGAATTCAGTTATTGTGATGTGGCCTCAGGTGTGCGTATGTCAAGGATTTTACAGTGGCTTTGAAAATTTTTTTTTAGTACAGCTAGATTGTACTATTTTTTACCTTCAGGAATTTATTTACTTTACACAACTATCCATTTTCTACTTATAGAATATTACATATGAGACAAATAAATATGATAACATAACATGTAGTTTCTACCTGGTAACATCATCAAGTAGGCATTATATATATTCCATTGAAAATGGAATTCTTTTGGAAACAATTACCTTCAGGTTTTTTGTGCCCTTGCACAGTAATTGTAGCATAGCTGGCATCTCTGACAGTTCATATAGAAGCTAATTCACAGGTGACTTGATGCAGATGATGCAGACAAATAAAACATAGTATGGTACCACCACCTGAGCCAGTGAGAATTCCTGTGGGACTCCACACCTCTCATAAATAAAAACTAAATGCTGCAGTCTTCACTTAATTATGGGTAAGAATGCATGCTGGTTAACAATTATCAGCACCAGATGTGAGAGAGGGAGTATCTTTATGTGAGAATCTTTTAGATTAGATTCAGCTGCTACTTGTGTATAATAGAACAGAAAATGTAGTTCATTTATCATTTATTGATTGTATTCAGCTTAATAATATAAGCAGGCCTACTGTGAAGATGGAAGGCTACTTAATAGAGTTTAATAGGGATCAATTCCAGTGTTACTTCAGTAAATTGAGTAAAGCTCACATATTAGTATTTATCAACAAAATCATAAAAGCTGCTACAGACTACTAATACAGCATTAATCCATGTAAGACAATCATATCTGATATACATGCAAGTGAAAATACAGCACTGGGCAAAACTCTTAGGCACCCTATTTTTGCTTAGTACAAACTTTGTTATAGATTTTTATATTATTTTTATATTATGACATCTACATTATCGAGCCAATACAAAAACATAGACTTCCAAACATTTTTCCTGTACAAAATAAATAAATAAATAAATACATAATGAAGGCTGCTGAGTTTTGCTGCAAGAATAATAAGCAAGTGTCACAGTCAAAGTCTCCAGAAGAACTGAAGCTGGTTCTACAAGATGTTTTGTAAAACATACCAGCTAATTCCCTTATAAAACTGCACTGATTCTACTTGAGACTAACATGTATATTAAAGCCAACGGCTGTCACACCAAATATTGGCTTTCTTTCATTTATTACTGTTTACTGCATTTTGTAGTATTTTGTAATATATAAACATTTAATTTCAATATTTTTGAAGGAATCTTTGCTCTACATTTATTTGTAAGTGCCTAAGACTTTTGCACAGAACTGTACATAGAAATAAATTCTTGAAATAAGCAAAATTATCTTGCAATAGAATAAGACAATTTCATGCTTGAAATGAGTAAGCATTTTTAGAAATGTGATTAATAATCTTATATTATATTTGTTTAAAAATCAATCTAATGAACCGCTGCCTTTCTTCAAACTATTGTACTTGCTAAGACATCATTTTTTGCAGTGAATGCAAGTGTTTAAAATTCTTGTGGATGAGGTGAAACAAAAAGTAATATACAATAATAGCCAATTTTCTCAAAAACATCACAGCACAAACATCATTACTCTTACATCGCAGAGTGAGCATTACATTAAATACTTTTTTCTACCAGTCAAGATGATCATAAATTTACAATGCTTTTGAAAACCTGGCTGACAACAAAAAAAAAAGGAAAACAATAAATGGCACTGGATTTTGCTTGGTGTGCAAAACATGACTGAACAGATCTCAATCTCATTTTTAGATAATTGTTTAGCAGCTTGATCTTGTTTAAGCTTAAATAATTTTTTGTGCCAACATACAATATTGTAATAAAACTGTCCCTAATACTTTACTGGATGTACAGTCAAAATGCACTGTTACACATTGTCAATAGAGTTAGCAGATTTCACAAAAAAATGCACATATAGTAAATGCTTGCTGGCTAAATATATATCCGTAGTCTGGGGTAGCTAGCTAAGATTTTCCTCATTCTCTTCCATTGAGTACAAAACCAAAAAATGGCTATATATCTGTCTCAAACGTGATATACGTTCTTATGCGATCTTGCATACTTATGAACTCGTTCTACATCATCATCTACCGCTGAAGTTAAATTCCAATGCTCAGTATTGAGGATGCCAACCTGAGTGCACTGAGCCTGCTTGTCCCAGACGTCAGTGCAGCAAAACAGTAGCAGATGACAGAAGCCTGACCCACACCTGTAGTTTTAACATCAGTGACAATAATCTAGATAAATAAAAATATGCATCTAAAAAGAATTTTATACACACACACACACACACACACGTGTATATATATATATATATATATATATATATATATGCAAAAGTTTGCACGCCCCTTTCGCAGGACATGCATAGTTGTGCGACTGTTTATATTCTTTATGGTGTGTATGAAAAGAAGAAAAAAGAAACACAAGGACCCTGAACGACTAGCTATGATAATTGACTATGATAATTGCTCGAGGTAACTGTGATCTTGTCCGTGAAGTGTGTACACAGTCGCATAAATGATCACAGTGGCCTGTAATTTCATCTCACTACCCATTCCTGATTCTACTGCATATACTGGCGTGTGTGTGTGTGTGTGTGTGAATGTGCACGCACTGATATACTAACATTGTTCTAAACCATTATCCCATAAATCTCACCCTGCCATAGTGTAAATTGTTCAAGTCCCTCTGTGCTACTCTGGCATTTAAACAGTAATTATGCCACTAATAATTACTTCTATAAAACATTAATCTGCTTAACTACATTAAAATGCTAAACATCCCATCATTAACGAGTATTCCCTCTCTCTTTCTCTCTCTGTCTCTCTCTCTCTCCTGTCAGTTCTTTATGTGCTCTGGTCCTAAAAAATCATTTCGTACGCACCCGGAATGCAGACCGGGTCACAAGTCGAATCCAGAACAATTTGTTAGCTCCCTGAGCACATGTGTACAATATATTCTCTTTCGCAGCTCGTTCAAACGTGTAGCCCTGTCTGTGAGGTTCTGTCGGGAACTCCCAGTCGTAGGGTTTTATCGAGAACCGTTATGGCTTCTGATAAAGTAAGTAGACGGACTGAAGAGTGGGCAGTGGTTAAAGGCTCTGGGTGACTGATCAGAAGGTCGAGACCCTTGACCCTCAATTGTATAAATAATATAAATGTAAGCCGCTCTGGATAAGGGCATCTACCAAATGCCATGGATGTAAATGAAGAGGGCTTTAGGGTTCTAGATTTGACCTTATTCCTGTTCTTTGGTTTAATCATTTGAGTGAAGTTTCTACTCGGGTTCTGTGGATGTGGGTAGGGTTCTACAGAATGTACTGTAGAACCAGAGACTTTTAGTAGGGTTTTTTTGTTTTTATTTTATTATTTAATAGGAGAACCCTTGAAGGTTCCTCTATAGCAATGGTCACCAACCCTGTTCCTGGAGATCTACCTTCCTGAAGACCTTAGCTCTAACCATAATCCGTGCCCACCTGACCACCTGATCATTAGGAAGTTCATGATCAGCTAAAACCAGTGTGTTAGACGTCCATACCTTCTTGGAGGAAGGTAGATCTCAAGGAAGAGGATTTATAGAACCCTGTGTGGTTTGTATGGAAACTATAAGGGTTCTCCAAGAGGGGCACAATGAGGAAGGTTCTAGATTGAGACATAGATTAAAAAAAAAAAAAAAACCTTTATTCTCTGTCTGTCTGTCTGTTGTTCTACAGGATGCCCTCAGAGCCCCATGAGTAAGGCCACTCTGACGTTGATCACAGTGAGCACATGTGTTCTAGCCGTGGTGTATGGCTCACACACCTCCTGCCCACTGAGCGTCAAGGTCACGCTGCACGTCCCCGAGCACTTTGTCGCAGACGGTAAGTTGACGTTCACTTTCTTTTCACGCTGCTCCATTTTCTTAAGTCTGATCACCCTT
>JAOUWY010000030.1:14301700-14320430 GCA_025728095.1 Prietella phreatophila
CACACACACACACACACACACACACACACACACACACACACACACACACACACACACACACACACGCACACACACTAGAACAGTTGCAGATAATCTACAGTCATTCAACATTGTTTAATACTGAAGGTGACTGGAGCAATTAATCACTATGAGTGTTACTCCTACACTCATGCCCATGTTCATCTATTCTTACCTCCATTTTATTTATTTATTTATTTCCGGTTATTGTGGTTACTGCAATTACGATTGACTGGTGGCTCATTCAAGGTGTATTCCCAGCTCTCCCCCAGTGTTCTAGGTTCAGGCTCCAGATCCACTATGACCCTTACAAGGATAAAGCAGTTACTGAAGATGGATGGATGAATGAATGAATGAATGAATGAGTAACTTATAAGTATTCTTGATTCTAGTTTCCAAATAATCCACGAGTACTTCAAATATTTCCTTACTCTATTATACCTCATGGTGGACTAGGCTAAGGTGAAATTTGAGTTCATTAACCTTACATAATGAACAACTCAATTACAAAATCACAGTCTTATCATGTATAGAAATAAGTCACCACAACTGATGCAATTTTTATTTCTATTATCAATACTATATGTTAATGAATAATGTAAGACAAAACAAAACAAAATAAACCAGATCAACGCACTTCATTACCTATGGTTCTCTAATTGGTTAAGAACATACAGTGAATACTGTATCTTTCTTTTAGAAACACCTGGCAGACTGTTTTGGGAGCTAATTTCCACAGTGGGGCTTTGCAGGCGGTATCATATCATATATCATTACCTAGTACCCTACAAAAACAAACTTTGGTCTCTACAGCTACCATTAGAACCCTAGGAGAAATCTCCAATACACTCACCAGGGCAAACAGTCCTCTATGACCCAATCGTGATTGTTCCATAAACATACTGAGTTCTCTAATTGCACAAAAGCAAAACAACAACGTCAAAGGCATGTCCGAAATCTGAGAGATTTGTGAGATCCTAAAGCTAAACTGGCCACTTAAATTGTTTCTTAAAATGTCCCTAACAGAAGAAGCACTGCTAGTTAAACACCTCATATGGAGTTTTTACTTAAATTCACCTTTGTCTTTATCTAGACAAAACAAACTGTTGGATTATCTGGCAGACAAAAACAACCTTTCTAAAATAAATCAATTGAGTCCACTCAGTTTATTTATGTGCCAGTTTATTAGGAATCTTTAGAAAAAAGAAGAGGCTTTATGCTGAGTGAAATCCTCTGAAGGATTCTGAGAAAATGCATGATATTGTATGAGCCTCTAAAGGGAAGGACACAGCAAGGTGCTCCCTCAGAGACTAAATTATATGTAAAGGAGCAATAATATGTGAAACTAAATGTTTAGAGCTGATTTAAAAGGATTTCTGATCACAAATTGATATTCTGGTTATGCATAGGTACTAAACACCTCTGAAAAAAAACTGATATTCAACCAAACAATTGACCAAACCAAACTTCAAGACTAAAATAATTACTGAGGACCCATAAACTGCTCTTATACACTCTTTCTCAACCTCTGGTTCTATCTCTGTCTTCGTGTTTCTGCTGATAGTGCATATCCATCTCATCCTACTCCCATTTATAGGACTATAGCACAACCAGCCACACCTTCACATCACCTGTCTAAGGTTTAAAATAATCAAATGCACCAGAATGTAAACATGATGACTAGCATAGCAATTAATACAATGTATAGTTCAAGAAGAATGCTGAGAATAGCAGTGAGTGCTAAAAGATTTTCATAATACAGAAGACATGCACATACCTGTCGGATGCCTACACATTTGTGTAGGAGGAAAATACATCTCAGCCCAGCTAGCCATAGGACAAGGTTACCAGGTCTTTGGTTTTCCTGTGAAACCAGACTATTTATAACTTGCTGTTGTGTGTAGATTTTTTTTTGTCTTTGGGATGTTTTAAATAAATTTTTATATTTATATGAATGTTTTGCAAACCAAATAGGTGATCTACAGATTTTTCATGTAAACAGGAATTTCATCATTCATTAATCTTCAGTAACTACTTATCAGGGTCATGGTGGATCCAGAGAATATCCTAGGAATTGGATGGGATGGGATGCCAGTCCATTGCCAGCAAACACACATACACAAACAAACACACTCATTCACACCTGAGGCAATTTAGATTAGCTTGTCCACTTACATGCATGTTTTGGAGGTGGAAAGAACCCAGAGAAACCAAGAAAATAATATAGACATGGAAAGAACATGCACAGAAACATCACATGGACAGTAACCTGAGCTCAGAATCAAACTGAGGAGCTGCACAACAACATAGTCATGTGAAAAAATAAGTACACCCCATGGAATTTGTTGGCTTTTTTTTACATATTTGCACAAGCAAACATTTGATCATCTTTGAAACAGTGCCTATTAATAAAGTTGATTAGTTGACAAACCCACAAGGAAAATTAGCTTTTTCAATCATTTATTCAACATAAATACCAATAGATGTGATATTCTTCAGTGGAAAAATAAGTATTCCCTTGGCCCCAGAAGCTAGTATTGCCACTTTAGCAGAAATAACTTTTGTAGGTGTTTTACATTATTGTGCACTAGGCTTGCTGCAATTTTTGACCACTCTTTCATGCAATATTGATTCAACTGCAAGATGTTTGAAGGTTTTCCATGTACTGCATGTTTCAAAGCTTCCCACAACATTACAATGGGATTCAAATCTGGGCTTTGACTAGGCCATTCCATACCCCTCCGATTCTTCTTTTCAGCCATTCCTTGATGGATTTGTTAGTGCGCTTATGATCAATATCCCGTTGAAAGGTCCACTTTCAGTTCAACTTCAACTTTCGGACAGATGGCCTCACATTATCTTCAAGCACTCTTTGATATGATGCAGAATTCATAGGTGAATAAATGAATGCAAGCTACCCAGTCCATGAGGCAGCAACGCAAACCCAAACCATTACATTTCCACCACCGTGCTTCATAGTTGTTATGAGGTGCTTCTCCTGAAAAGCCGTCTTTTTTGGTGCCAAATATTTCTGCTGTTACTATGGCCAAAGAGCTCTCTATCTTTGATTCTTCTCTCCAGAGCACATTATTCTAAAAGGCCTGTATTTGCCTATATGCTCAGTGGCAAACTGTAGTCTTGCAAAGAGTTTTTCCTAGCATGTCTCCCGTACAGGTCAAATTTGTGCAATGTCTTTCTGATTGTAAAAGTAGGCGCTTTGACACCAACAGGTGCAAGACTTACTAGCAGATCCTGTGATGAATCTTTGGGGTTCTTGGAGAATTTGCAGTCGTTTGAAATCTATGCGACTTGAAGATTATGTTCCTTACAATGGAATGATGTGTTACAAATAATTTGGAGATCTTTTTAAATCACTTTCCAGACTCATAGGCATCCACAACCTTTTTTCTAAGGGCCTTATAAAACTCTTTAGATCTATAAACACCTTTACACTCTTTAGATATATACACCTCAATGGCAATGGGAACATCATACACTAGATATGAGAGGGGTATAAATAAAACAGGCTCCACCTGCACTCCCTTCTAATCGCTGCACCCAATCTTGAACACCTGATACAAATTATACGGATTTGAAGGTGTGATAAATGTAGGGGTTTAATATTTTTCCATGTGAATGATCTGTTTTTTTCTTGTTGTTGTTAATTTTAATTGTGAAAAATACTATAAAATATCAATCATTTATGTGTCATTTGATAGAGTGTATCAACTTTATTAATATGCACTGTTTCAAAGAGGATCAAATGTTTGCTTGTCCAAATATCTAAAAAAAAATACAAATTAAAAAAATTCCATGGGGTGTATTTCTTTTTTCACAGGATGTATGCATAGTTAGTTACATATTTACTGCATGTGGGCTTTTAATGAATTGAAAGATAAAACACGCATCTATGCAGTAGTACTAAAAAAATTGCATTTTTGGTGTCATCAACCAGTGGGCTAGATTCAAACCTGCCTGATCCTTCCTGATGCCATACTTCTGTTTAGAGTTCTCGTCACCTGAAAATCACTCACTGCAGCTAAGATGGCCCCACAAGGACAACCTAAAGATCACCATGAGATTACTGTGCATGGTACCACATAGAAACCATAAAGATGGTTATGGATGTCCTTCTTTGGATAGGCTAAGGATTGCAATTGAAAGAGAACAGTTTGCAGTGAAGGCTCCATCAATGAACAGTCAATAACTTCAGTTTGATACAATAAACTTTACTTTAAAACTATAATGAATTTAGAAATTACTCTGATGCTCATATTCATAAGTAGCTCATAAGCACACAAGTTCCTGTTTACACATTTGTACTTTTTAGCTTTATAGTATACAGTTGTAGATTGCACTATCTGGTGTCACCAAGATGCGGATAGGTTGCATTTTGAGTCTTGTTTGATTCAAGGTTTCTTTATCATGTCATCTCAGGGAGTTTTTCCTTCCCATTGTCGCCTCTGGCTTGCTCATTATCGCTAATTTTATAAATGTAAAATTTATATCCGGAATTGATATATTTCTTTAAAGCTGTTTTGTGAGAATGTCCATTGTTAAAAGCATTTTACAAATAAAACTGAATTGAATTGAATTTTATGCTAGTTTTGAGTGGTTTTGTTACACCATCCTGGCAACCCTGCAATGAGGTATAAACTGAAGGCAACAGTGGAGGCTGGCCATAAACAAACATGCATAAATTTAGAAGCACTACAGTTGTCATCTGAACAGTCATCATTTGTCCTGGAAGTGACACCCAACCACAGTGGAAACTTAATGAATACATGTGGGTTGGTGTGGTTGTATCTTCATAGCTTAATTTAATAACTTCTACCCCAAGCTGTGGACAGAAGACAACAGCATGTCCTACACCCTACATTCTGCAATTCTGCATCCCCCTGTAACTTTGCACTGCTAGACACTGGTTGAGATCCAGAAAAAGCTAGTATGGAGGGAAAAACAACAAGCACCAACATGGACGAATACTCAGGCACACACATATATACACACACACATGCACATACATCACCTTTTATGTCTTATATGTCCTCATGCAGACGCTAACACGCTGTGAGGATGCAGAGTGAAAGTGGCAGAAAATGGGTACTCGCCCACACACATTGCAGTATAAATACAGCCACAGTGACTGAGGGCCAGTGCAGTGTTCAGGAGAATTGTGAGTGTGTCTCGTCATCTGTAAAGCATCAGAGTGCTGAGAGCAAGCTTCAGCTTCACAAATCATAATAAGCAAAGTGCCAACATGTACCCCAATACAGAGTGATAGAAGGCTGCTCCAGCATTGGAAATATTACAAAAGTAATACAGACCCTTATAAAACCAGAAAATTATGTTTTGACATCTCTATGCACTGCTACATTATCCTGCTATGCATGCAATGCTTGTGAGCATGGTTCACTGACTGAACCATAAAAGCATCACTTCCTTAGTCATAATTTGTATAATTGTGATTCCAAATCTGACTCTCAAACAGAACTGCAAACTTCAGGATGCTGAAGAACCAGAACAGAATCACTTCACTTGAAAAAAATGATGGAAGGAGATGACATAGTTATTTGGAGTTGTAACCAAAGTTAACATGATTAATTTCATGAAAAACTCACGTTCCCAGAACTTCTTTGAAGTCATAATTTTCCTTGATGTCAGTTGTCTTCTTTTTCCACCCTTTTCCTTCCTCTAAGGGCATTGTACAGTTGGGCTGATGCTCCACTGGGATACTGAATAGAGAGGATTTAGGATAGCCCATTGGATTACACAGGGAGTGAGAGCAACATGAGAGTATGAGAATGAGAGCATGAAAGAGTAAGAGGCAGTATCACATCACATCAACAATCTATGTCAATTTACATCATATTGTATGACACAAAATCATATAGATAGGATTCAGGATTGAGTACCATTCATGTTATGACTTCTTTGACCAGAGATGTTCGAAACCCCTGATCTCCACATTTTAGTTCTGTGGTGAGTTTTATTTTTAGGGGCTTGATTACACTACCACCAATTCCTGAATAACTTTAACAGCCAGGAAGAAAGTGGCCTCATTTTATCAAGCTAATTTATCCAACTTAATGCTGTCTTGCTTTTTGCAATGTATTACATTTCCTCATGGGTTCAGGTTCAAGGTGCAAATAACCCACAAGAAAAGCAGCATGAATTAGAGGAGCCAAAAGCTCTCAGAGCTTAGTCTGAGTGGAAGGTTGACTGGGGAAACAAAACTCTCTAATATGCATCGAACGACCATGCATAACTGAAACTTGATCCATGCAGGGATTTTGATCTCTGTGAAGCTATGGAAGGCTTTGTAGGCCTACACAATATGTTGAGTAAGTGAACATAGAAATATTGAAACATATTGAACATATTGAAATATCTCAAGATATGGCACAGCAATTTTTTTTTGTTTATAGCATTTTGGATCATGCTGCACATCCGTGGTGCTGTTTTGCATCATTTGCACCATACATTACATTAATTATACATTCTCCCCGGAGTTAATACTCCAGCATTGCTGTTACACTTATCACATTTACTCAGACGTTTTGTGTATATAAGGCTACAGTTGCAATCTGAATTATTCAACCCACATTGCAAATCAGGTTTATTGTCAATATTTATAGACTTTCAGCTGTTTGCAATGAACAAATCAAACAAATAGTTCAACACAATGAAGGGTTCAAGTGGTTTCCCCCAAATTCAACTGAAAATACGACTTATAATGATGTCTCCAGTTTCAAAATTATTCAAGCCCTTCATTGCAAGCATCTTTAGTACTTAGTAGAGCATGCTTCTGCTGTTATGGCCTGCTGCAAATGAGATGCATAGCCAGACACCAGCTTCTGGCAGCATTCTTAAAGAATCTTAAACCATTCCTCATGAGCAATGGCCTCCACTTCAGTAATATTCTTGGGTTTGCGTGCTGCAACCACCTTCTTCGAATCCCACCAGAGATCTTCTATGGGGTTCAAGTCAGGTGACTGTGATGGCCCTGTAGAATCTTCCAGGACTTCTTCAGCCCCAGAACATCACTGAGCCACCACCATGCTTGACTGTGGACAGAGTGTTCTTTCTTCATTCTTTTTCCTCCAGACATACTGCTGATCCATCGTGCTGAAAAGTTACAGTTTTTGTTTCAACACAACACAGAACAGAATCTCAAAACTCCTGTGGCTTATTTATATGATTTTGAGCCGACTTTCTTGTGCTTTTGGATCAGTAGTGGTGTACGTCTTGGAGTTCTGGCATGGAAACCTTCTGCGTTTCGTACACACCTTACTGTGCTCAATGAGACCTCAGTGCCTGTTGCCTGAAGTTTTGCTGCAGGTCTTTTGAAGTCACTCGAGGGTTTTTCACAACTTTCCTTCTCAGAAATCTGGTTGCAGCCATTGATAGCTTCATTTTTCTGCAGCATCCAGATATTTCATATATTTTCTTCCCCTAGCCAGTTCAGGTACTTCGTGTGTTCCAGCTCAAGCACACCTGGTGCAACTAATGAAGCCCTTGATTAGTTGCATAAGGCGTGCTTGAGACAACACCTGTTTTGCATATTTGTGCTGTTGTGAGGGATTCTATTCAGGGGGCTGAATAATTCTGAGACTGGATAAATCATTATAAGTTGCATTTTCAGTTGAATTTGGGGAAACCATTTGCAGCATTTGTTGCGTCAAACTATTTCAATTGCTTTTGTTTGATTGAAAGTCTGTAAATTTTGACAATAAACCTGATTTGCAGTGTGGTTGAATAATTATTATTGCAACTTTATCCGATACTAGGTTTTATAATTTTGTACTGAATACCCATCCATCCATTTTCCATAACACTTATCCTGCACAGGGTTGTGGGGTGCCTGGACCCTATCCAGGGGACTCTGGGGACACCCTGGACTGTGTGCCAAATCATCGCAGGGCACAATCACACGCCGATTCAACGCCTACAACGCCTTGGAGAACAAACCCAGAGGAAAACCCCAAAGCACAGGGAGAACATGGAAATAGGGCAGGGCAGATCCATAATTTAAAGTTTGAGCCACGTCCTGCATCTATGGACAAGCATGTTGCCAGATTGTTTAGGTATGCGCATATTTTTCCTACTGTTAATCATACTGGACTGGAACATATGTCCTGAGCGTAGATTAATTGTTAGTAACCAAACTCTTTGCAAACATTTCTAACTACCATAATTACAATTTGGCCTTTCCTGTTTGGGTGGATTCGGCTCGATCATTGAAAAAACGATCGCGTTTTTGTTTGTTTTTCTGGCAACCTTGTTCGACGCGACTTCACGGGCTTGTGTTAAAGGAGGCGCGCGCAGGGATTCGTAGGACACAAAGCAGTGAGCGCGCTCAATGGTAATAACCCTCATCGCATATCCCTCATATTATAAAATGCTTCAGCCTCAGGAGACACTTCTAAAGACTCAAATAGGCTCAAAAAATAAAGAAATAAAATAAATAATAGAAAGAATAAGAACGAGGATAAAAAGATACACAAAAGCATCGACCAAAATTGCGCCCTTGCAAACAAACAATCCTTCTTCAATCACATCAAACGTCCAGTAAGGATTAAACGATTGAGGAGCATGCAGTGAAAAATGACATCCAACGCCAGATAATGTATAAAACAATGACTGAACCGATGCATTGTAGACTGTGTCATGAGGCATTTTGGTTGAGACAGATTTATTTATTAAACGTTTTGTAGTTGCCTGAGTAGCGGTGTCGTCTAAGATCGAAGAACATCACAAAACCTACAGTCATACGCGAATTTGTACACTTGGCAGTGATTATATAAACCCGGTCGAAGATTTGGCCAATGCACCAAATCGCGCTCCCACCTCTTTAAGCCCAAGTCACTTGATGGCAGGTTAAACGTTTCTGCGGACAATGCGCAACCAATTTCTCCAAAACTCTGGTTCCATACGTTCAGGTGCAGCAATGTAGTAATGCAGCCTATGTGAGGAACCTTACTCGTTTAGATTGCCTGCGTAAGCTCTACTAGGAACCCAAGTGATGCAAGGTTGAACCGATGCTGGACAAAAGAATGTCGTTCCAGATTTAGTCTAGAAGCCCCAGTCTTTAGTAATTCATCCGTTCTTCTGAGAGGAAGGTGTGTGATGAGGAGCCTACCTGTTCGCCTGCTCTCGGAGCTGAATGCTTTGCAGTCTTTAGCGCAGATGTCGCGCTCGCGCTGCTCAGCCAGACCTCACTGACGTCACACGCGCCGCTGCAGGGATCCGAAAATCAGCAAGTTCCTCCGTCCGCACTTTTCAGTGTTCCGACATCAACCCAGCTGGGGGGACAGACAACATCTGGAACAATGCGCACACAGTGATAGAACTTGGGTATACCTAGGGGACCTACACGAGACACTCACTGCTGTTCTTGTTGTTTGGAACTTTCTTAATAAATATGCATTCTGCAGCAAAACCCCTATTATTCTGCTCCATTCTGCAGCAGAGCAGTTTTAAAAAAAGCTATTTAGAAATGCCTGCATGCATGCATTACATACACTTTATGACCAAATGTATGTGGACACCTGAACATCACAACCATTTAATGGGTCTTTCTCACAAAGATGGAAGCACACAATTGAATATAATGTCTTTGTATGCTGTACAATTACAATTTCCCTTCATTGGAACTAAGGGACCCAAACCTGGTCCAGCATGTCTGTGCCACTGTTCACAAAGCGAGGTCTGTAAAGACTTAGTTTGCCAAGGTTAATGTGGAAGAACTCGAGTGGCCTGAACAAAGCCCTGAGATCAACCTCACTGAACACCTCTGGGATAAAGTGGAATGCTGACTGCATGCCAGATCTTCTTGCCTGACGTCAGTGCCTCACCTCACTAATGCTCTTCTGGCTGAATGAGCACAAATCCCCACAACCACGCTCCAAAATCCTTCCCAGAGGAGCAAAAGTGGTTAAATCAGTAATGGGATGCTCAACAAGCAAGCTGTGATGGCCAGGTGTCCACATACGTTTGGCAATATAGTGTATGTCGGGCCTAATGTGTTCCTATGTTCCCATAACTAACTTTCCATTAAACAACTTACTGTTACTGATGATAAAACTAAGATCACTCATAGTCATATATAGGCTACTTAGCAAAAAAAGAGCCTGCGTTTTAAAAATCATCTTAAAGATCAAAGATCTGTATTTTAAAGGTCGAGTTTTCTGTACTTTTAATTTTGTCTTTCTTTGTTAGTATAACAAGAAAAAAGGCCTGTGGGTGTTTACTGCTGTGTGCTGCTCAATTTATTTTTTTCTTCTCAATGAAATATTTGGGAAAGGGAGGAGAGAAGAGAAAAGGTAATGTTCAGCAGACATGTTTGGTAGACGTGTTCAGAAATGTTCAGTAGAAATATTCAGTAGAAATGTTCAGCAGAAATGTTCAGTAGAAATGTTCAACAGAAATGTTCAGTAGAAATGTTCAGTAGAAATGTTCAGCAGAAATGTTCAGTAGAAATGTTCAACAGAAATGTTCAGTAGAAATGTTCAGTAGAAATGTTCAGCAGAAATGTTCAGTAGAAATGTTCAACAGAAATGTTCAGCAGAAATGTTCAGCAGAAATTTTCAATAAAAATGAAACTGGAAAAAAATATCATTTTGTAAAATCCAAATAAGCTTCACAGATCTTTATTGGAAATGGTTTAAACAATGTTTTCATGCTTGTTCAGTGAACCATAAACAATTATTGCACTAACAGTTTACAGGTGGTAGGCGATGCCTTGGTGGAAGAGTGGAGTAACATCTCACAGCAAGAACTGACAAATCTGGTGCAGTCCATGAGGATGAGATGCACTGTAGTACTTAAAGCAGCTGGAGGCCTCCAGATACTGACTGTTACTTTTAATATCGACCCATCCTTTGTTCAGGGACTCATCATTCCAGTTTCTGTTCCTCAAACGTCTGTGAAACTTGTTCAGTTTACGTCTCTGTTGCTGAATGTATTTATATTAATACAAATATTTACAACTGTAAAAAAAAAATGCTGGAAATAAAGCAGTTGACTGTAAGCTGCACATAAGTCTGGAAGTTTTGATATAAGGAAAGTTAACAAATGCCAACCATGAAAAATGAAAAACATCTCCAATGAGATGTTAGCAGCTGTGATGGAGACAGCGGACCTTTGCTTTGTACAGGGAGGTGGACGGTATCCATGGGCAGTTTCCATTACCTTCTCCAGTAGTCAGCACTCGGTCCACACGATTCCAGCCTCTCACGCTCCACCATAATCCACTCTCATCTGCCTGCGCGCCTCCAGAGTCAATCAATCAAATTCTCAGTGACAAAGCAGGCGAAGCCATGGGCCATCTCGACGCATGCAAAGGTTTGGCAAAAACAAAGCGGCGGACGTGTGCTCGGCAAATATCGGAATAGAAAACATGTGAAACGGTTATGGAGGGGCCAGCAACAAACGTCAAGCTTAATGAAAAGCATTTGCCAGCACTGGTATCTACTCACGTAGACTGTGGACTGGAGGAGCAGAGGTCGCATGAAACTTTTCTCCCTGTTACTGTTTGAGTTTAGCTGCGTTTATTTCTTCTTGAAGGAAACTAAAAGCACTGACCTCAACTACTATTATACTGGCTGAAGCTGGAGCTATTAACTATTGAAATGGTCTTTTCAATACATTCAGTTCTGTTTGTCTTTAATCTACTACACCTGTATGCTATAATGATATTTTAAAGATGTAGCGTCTGCTTCCTCTTGACAAGGGTGTCATCTCTGGGAGTTTTTCCTTGCCACTGTTGCAAGAACCAATGATTTTATTGGGGTGGCAGTGTAAGGTAGGTCAAAATACTAATTTACAGAAAGTGTTCACTGGGGTGTCCCTTAGCTCCTCCCATTTTAATGGCTTGTTAATTAGGGTTCCACATTTATCTGGATTTAATGACAATTTTACTCTTAAGTGCTTTACAAATAAAACTGCATTTAACTTATTTGTATCAAATCAACTCGAAAGTTGGTTTCCCTGAATTAGAACCTGGCATGCTCTACCAGCACTGTTCAACATTTTTCTTCTTGGAATCATTCCTAAATGTGCACAGTTGTCTAGTCATAAAGTAACAGTACTTCATTAAAAAAATAAATAAATAAATAAAAATGAACAAAAAAAAACTTTTGGGTTAGCAATCCAGTGTTTGGCAGAAAGTTAGATTTACTTTGGAAAGCATCCCACTATCATTTCTGTAACTAATCCGTGTCTCTTTAAAATGAGAAATGAACCGGGAAAGCACTCTTTCAGCAACATTTGACTTCACCTGCATCACTCATACGTTTCCCTCTTATCTCCTTGTCTAATATCCGGGCTAAACAAAGCACTGGCACGGCAGAACAGACCTGCTTGTGTGCTTTGCTTTTCACCAGATATAGCTGAAGCTCTGATGGATTGATGGAAAATGTGCAGCAACCCACTATAACTCCTCTAGTCAGTCTCTGTGGTCCTCAGGTCCGGAGCTGAACCCGTTCTGCTATAATTGGAACGTGTAAATAGCTTTGTTGTCAACAAGGCATCCATTACTACATATCCCTTAGTATCTGTTACATTAAAATGTGTTTAGTGGGTTAGATTTGAAATATATATCCCCTCAGAAAAAAGACAGGCCTTGGAAAACTGAGTTTCTTTCATATGAAATAAATGAGTATCAATTTGCATGGGCTTTCATTCTTTATTGTTCGTGTAGTTATATGAGATAATGACAATTCACTCAGATTTTTTTAACCATTGACATATTCGGCAATTAACCTGTATCCTTCATTAACTGCCCACAGTTTTGTTTTAGCAATGACAAGCCAATAATGTAATAATTAGTAATTAGTCATTTAATTATAATTAATAAATATATGGTCTTATAAATCCCATTACGTTACTTACAGTTATACAATGACAAAAGCATTATAAAGTACCCAACCTAGTTCTCCATTCCAAATCCAAACACAACTGAGGCACATACTCAACTATGTATTTAGAGTCGTATTTAGAGTTAAACACACATAGTAAGGATTTAATATTGAAATCGCACGCATCAGTATTTAGACCTCAGGTGTAATGCTGGAATTAAATACTTGGAGAAAATGGGAGTTTAAATGTATCATTTACTTGTGAATCTGAGCTTGGACTATTTGTTAACAGTTAACAGTTTGATGTAACAACAACATAAAACGCATGGAATGCATGTTTTCAGCTTTAAATATATATTTTCAGCTGTAAATAAAACACTATGGAACACCATTTGAGGCCAATATTAAATACAATAACATGACACTACTAATTAATGAATAGTATCATCCTCTAAAGTCCATTTGTTATAACACAGAGGGCATCTTAATGGGGGTCTGTGATAATAGACTGAATTATTTCTATAAAATACAGTGCAGTTAAAGTGAGCCATGCGTGTAGTAGATGAGTGCTGCAGAGTCAGCTTATCCTTCAAACCATGGGCAGGTTTTATTTATAAAACAGTTCAGTGAATGAACCAAAGCAATGCCATTATTTCATTAATTAAACAAATCAAAATTGAGTTGTAAAAGAACGATAAAATAGATTTGATAATTTAAATATTCGAATAAAAAATGACGATTTCATGATCCCAGTTCAGTCTATTGGGGCTAAAACAATTAGATGTGCTGGATCAAGTGTTATTTTATAAACCACTAAATAATGAAGACTATTCATGCAGAAATATACTTCAATATGATAGACTTTTATTCGATTTATTTCGTATATGCTTTCCATTTTCTCTGTCATATATTATCGACTTTTTATTCTTTTTTTTCAATTCATTTTTATTGCTTGTTCGTTGTATGTAACATTGTATTACATTTGACAACAAAAGATAAAAAAGCGATTTCCTTTTTCAGTCTGTATTTTGTGCTTGTGATTAAAGGCAGGTGACTATGTGTTATTAAAAAAGCCCATCTCTGGCCTCTATACTCAAGAAAAACCTGGCAACCTGGGAAGTGTGAACTACATGAAAGTAAAAACCAGTAATGTGATAAAAGAGTCATGTAACTCAACTTAAATATGTGATTAGCTCAAGTCTGAATACAAATAAGTTTCCCTGTATAAATATTGACTTAACTTCAGGACTCAAGTTGGCAACTTGCAATAAAGCCTGTGCTGACTATATCTTCTCAGAGAATTAAGAGAAAAAAGAAAAGAAAAGCATAGATACACAGAACTCTCTAATGACAGGCATTTTGTCTTTCAGAGCTGCTTTACAAAATACATTATGAAATATATAGGACATGAGGTTTTCCTTTGTTCTGCCTCAGTTTATTTCTCCTTATGCAAGTTTTTCAGCTCATATAATCAGCACGTCTTTAATGATATAATACTTTAGAAAACCGAGATGTCAAATGCAATATAAGTGGCAATTACTTTCAACATTCATTTATTGATGAATACATACCTAGTTTGTCATTTCTTTGACATTGTAAGTGATATTTTAATCATAAATGTTTAATTTTATTTCCTGTAATACAAGTACAATGTTTATTATATTTGCTCTGAATCAACTACAGCCCAATCGTTCCACTATGCAAAATATTTGGGTTATTATTCATCTGTAAGACCTCTGAACCCTCTGGAATACTAGAAATATTTTCATATGCAACAACATTCCTTCCTAAGTCTAAATCGGAGAACTGAATGGAGAGATATCAGCACAATATAAGCTCAGGATGTGAATGGAATAAAAAAATGCCTCAGGAAACAAGCAAATTGGACAGTCTAGGGTTTTATGTGAACTGCTGACCGACCCGTTGTCTGTCTTCAGTCTGAAACATCTAGCCCGAAGTTACGCAAAGTTTTTAAGAAGACTACTAAAACTCAAGGAACTACAACAAAATTATATTTTGTTAGGACTATAGGACTTAAATTCTTATTATATTTTTGAGAATAATAATTTTAAAAAACACTGATTATTTCTATGTTCAGTATCTGAAAGGAAATTCTCTTTTATCATCTTATATTTTATATTCTGTACCCTTTTATATTATGAACTGCTCTCAATATATGATGAATGTAATCATTTAGTTACCTCTTTGAATAAGCTGATCAACTGCTATCCTTGATTATATTATGTACTTCTGTGTCAACATGACACAGGACTCGTTTTGTATTATGACTATGTGCTGTGTGTTTTGGTTAAATCTGTCTGACACTTGGACCTGTAGAAACCGTCCACGCACAGCCTCTTATCAATATGTATAAATACTTCTGTTTTGAATGAATAAACCGTCTATGTGAGCATATGTGAGGATGTCCATGTGAACATGCAGGTGTCAGTGTGTGTTCACTTGGGCATCCAAGATCGATATGAAACGCTCTGAGGAAAACCACACTTTCTAACTTTCGATCTTTCTAGCTAATAGCAACACAGAACTAAAAGTAAATAGAAGTAAAATAACTAAATGTTACTAGATGATAATGGTAAAATAGGCTAAAGAAAGCATGAAGGAGATCTGGAGACATAAAGCAGAGATTCCTGAGATGAGTGGAAATCTATCAACTAATAAAAATAGAATTCTGGACATAACAAGTGTACATAAATGTGCTGACTCCAAATTATAACAAACCAACTATCTGTAAGTATTAATTTTTTTTGCTAGTTTGAGAATGCTCATAACGTTTATTGTGCACATTTTGTGCAGGTCTTTGCTATGGAAATCAGTGATAGCAGGGTAGGGACAGTTAAGATGCCTGCAGTCCTTCTTAACTATGATCCCAATCAAATAATTCTTCTACCAGCACTTGGCAGAAGGAAGGGATGCAATACAGACAAAATCAATGTCCACAAAGTAGAGGCTTCAGATAAGCTGAGGAAATTACCATTGGTCTGCAACATGACAGATGCCATTAAAAGAATATAAATTACCTTAGATGTCTCTGTTCTAAACAAGATTGAAGTCTCCTCTTGTAGAAAAAAAAAACATTACAAAACTCAGGTAGATTACCAAAAACGTCTGCGTTACGCATGTAACCCTGTTCCCTGGAAAGGGAACGAGATGTTGTGTTTAACATAGCACTATGGTATCTGAAGCTTGTGTAAAATCATGCCTCTATTTATAGCCCTGCCATGATCAGGTGATGTGGCAATTAAGCATGTCATATGATATAAATATGGCACCTGTGAACCATGCAGTCAGCCTCTATTATTTGAAGCGAAGACGTAATTCACTGGTCTGCCCTAGTATGACAAAGCTACGCAATGTCTCATTCCCTTCTCTGTTACATGCATAACCCAGACGTTCCCTTCAAAGCGATCTTTGACATTGTGTTTAGCATAACACTATGGGAACGAGAATATGCACTCCGTCATACCAAGGTTACAGCCTGTTCAAAAAGACCCAAGCCTGAGACACTGTAATAACGAATGAATGTATGTGGCGTAGACCACCCTGCAGCAGCACACACATCCTGTAAGGATACCCCTTTGGACAAAGCCTTTGCGGAGGCAACCGCCCTAGTAGAATGAGCCCTTATGCCCAGAGGCATAGCGAGACTGCGTGCCTCATAAGCAATAGAAATTGCTTCCGCTATCCAATTAGAGATGCAATGCTTTGGCACAGCATCAGGTCTACTGTTGCTGCCAAAGCATACCAGCAGCTGCCCTGAATTACGCCACTGGCCGGAGCGGTGGACATAACTACAGAGAGCCCTTACTGGACAAAACAGCTGCATTCTCTCTTGTGGGGAATAGAGGAGGGCAGAAAGCCTGCAACACCAAAGGGTGGGCAGCCAATGTAAGCACTTTAGGAATATAGTCCGGTATAGGATACAGGAAGGCCTTGGCTAATGCATGGATGAAGTCAAAGCAGGAAGAAGAGAGAGCTTGTAGATCTTGTAGAGAGAGCTTGTTGATCTCCTACTCACTTGAGAGATGTCAGGGCCAGCAGAAGAGCTACCTTTAGAGTCAGAAGCTTCTCAGAGGTTGACTATAAGGGCTCAAATTGGGCACCTGACAGACCTTCCAGGACCATAGAATGTCCCAGGAAGTTATGTGTGGCCTCTGCCACTTGACACCATGCATAAACCTCAAAGTTACAGGATGTTTCCCCACAAAGGCTCCATCAACAAGTAAACAAGTAAACCCTGATTGTAGAAGGAGCCCACCCCGCTGAGAAATGTTCTTTTAAGAACTTCAGGACTGTAGCTATTGCGCAGTTCACTCGGTCTACAGTGGATCCCTGTAGATGGGAATCTCCCAAGGAGTGCCATCTTGCAGGGATATTATCTCTGAGAACCATATTCGAGCTGGCCAATAAGTTGGTACTAGCAACAGATATAGATTGTCTTGGCGAACTCTAGCTAGAACCTGTGGGAGCAGAATGATCAGGGGAAAAAACATACAGATGTGCCCTTGGCCACATGTGCACCATGGCATCCAGCCCTAATTGTGTGGGAGGAGTGAGGGGGCGAACCACAGGGGGCCATGTGTTGTCTCCTTGGCAGAAAACACATGCAGTTATGCTTGGCCTCACCATATGAACTCCACCACTTGTGGATGGAGCCACCAATTCCTGGGAATCAGCCCCTGCCTCAACAAGATGTCTGCCCCCATATTCCCAGAATGTACATCTGACAACTTTCATTCTACCCAGAGAAGAATTAGTTGCACCTGCCTGAACAGGGGGTTCAGACATAAACCTAGCTGGTGTTCAATATATGAGACCAATGCTGTGTTGTCTGTAAACACATGGTGACCTCTCAATTGAAGAAGAACAAGGAATTTCAGTGCTAGAATTAACATCAAGGTAGTTTAGTACACAGATGCGCTGGAGTCACAATTGATCCAGAATGACATCCATGCACTTTGTGAAGGTGTGAGGGGATAAAGCTAGTGATATTTCTATGTGGAAATATGCACCTTTTAGATCTATCATCACAAACCAATCCGCAAACTGAATTTGTGGAATGATAAGTTTGGGCATCAGCATCTTGAACCTGTATGTCCAAAGAGTACAGTTCAGATGACTCCCATCTAAAATTGGCCGCATACTGTATTTTTTGCGGACCAGGAAATAACTGTAAAAAACCTCCCTCCCTCAGTAAACGGGGTACATGTTCTATGGCCCGTTTGTCCAAGGGGGATCTTATTCCTGTGCTAACATCGGGCTCTGGTCTGTGCTGAATACTGTGGTGAGCACCTCTCTGAAATGGGGGGTGTTGGGGGGTAGAGCTCTAAACTGGACCCAGTAACCCTTTTTCTATGGTAGACAGAACCCACAAAGACACATTTGGCAGTAGTTTCCATGCTTCCAGATAGTTTTTTAATGATGTTAATTATTGCACATTTTACTGGAGGGAAAGCATCAGATTTTCGTTGTCCTGTGACAGCTCACTGACCAGAGGACACTGAAAACTTGGGACAGCCTTGGCTAGGGGAGGCCCTATTGTAGCACTGTGGGCTAACTGCCCTTACAACTTCATGTCCCCTGATATGTCCCGCCACGGCTGCTCAGGACAGCTTTTCTTTGTCTGCTTGGCCTTTAGGCCATTCTTGTATCAGGCCGCGACTGTGGCCACCCGGTTCCCCAGGCTGGCTGAGGGGGTTGGCGGGCTGCCATACTTGCTTTCTGTGTCTCCCTCACACTGTGTCTCCCTTGCACCACCAGAGGACAACTGGGTGAAAGTGTTGTGGTCAAATGAGACCAAAATGGAGCTCTTTGGCATCAACTCAACTCGCCGT
>JAOUWY010000030.1:14328144-14338292 GCA_025728095.1 Prietella phreatophila
CAAGCATTGAAAATGCCCATTTCCACCATCAGGGCAATAATTAAGAAGTTCCAGTCAATTGGAAATGTTATGAATCAGTGCTCTGTAAAGAGGATGTTTTGAGTGGCCAAAAAATCTCCAAGGAATCACTGCTGGAGAATTGCCGAAGTTGGTTGCGTCTTGGGGTCAGAAAGTCTCAAAAACTACAATCTGAAGTCACCTACATCACCACAAGTTGTTTGGAAAGGGTTTCAAGAAAAAATCCTCTACTCTCAACCAAAAACAGTCAAGCGTCTTCAGTTTGCCAGACACTACTGGAACTTCAAATGGGATTGAGTTCTGTGGTCAGATGAAACCCAAATAGAGCTTTTTGGCAATAAACACCAGAGATGGTTTCGGCGCACGCAGAGAGGTAGCCATATAGAAAAAGTACTTCATGCCATGGTTAAATATGGTAGTGGCTCTTTAATGTTTTGGGGTGGTTTTTCTGCCAGAGGACTTGGACATACATGGCATCATGGACACCCAAATATCAACAGATCTTAAATGAAAACCTGATTGACTCTGCCAGAAAGCTTAAAATGAGCCGTGGTTGGATCTTCCAGCAGGACAATGATCCAAAACGTGCATAAAAATCAACACAAAAATGGTTTACTGACCACTGAATCAAGGTCCTGCCATGGCCATCCCAGTCCCCTGATTTTGAAACCCATAGAAAACCTGTGGCGTGAACTGAAGAGGAGAGTCCACCAGTGTGGACTTCGAAATTTGAAGGATCTGGAAACATTCTGTATGGGGGAATGTTCTCCGATCCCTTGTCATGTATTTTCCAACCTCACAGGAGAAGACTCCGAGCTGTTATCTTGGCAAAGGGAGGTAGCACAAAGTATGGACTAAAAGTTTGCCAGTAATTGTTGCACACCAATATTTAATGAAGATAAAGCTCTGTTTTGTTTGCAAATGTTTGATATCAATGAGAGCAGAGTATTTTTGTGAATTCTTTTACCCAAAAATCAAAACCATTTTTCACATCTTTGCTCATATTTACCAAGGGTGCCAATATTAGTGGAGACCACTACTTCATTTGCAAGCAGGAAAGTGATATAATCCTAATTAAGTTCAATTCAGTTCCAGGTTTTATCTATTTATCTATCTGTCTGTATCAAAATGTTTATAAATGAACACATTTAAGAGGAGTTGATGTGTAACTGGGCTGCTAAACTGACTGCTTTATTTTGGATAACCCACTTAATATTAGACGAAATGCAATGTGACCCATTACCTAAAATGATTTTGCCACCCCTAATATAAAGCATGTTTGTGATTCAATACAGTTTAGTGCAATGTGCATGTTATTGAACTTGAATTATAGTTTGTTGCTGAAAAAAATGAGTTAATCTCCTTTCCAGCTAAAAATGAGAGAACTTCGAGATGATGAGGGAGACCCTTTGCTCTCCGTCATGACCCCTGACACAGGAAGCAGTAAGAGAAAAAGGTCAGTTCCATTTTGAGCCAACAACATGCATTTTTATGCATTTTTGTCATTCGAATAATGTTAATGTTGCTTTTCTTCTGTCCAATAATAAATTTTCCAACATCATAGCTATAAGAAGAACACCAAGAAAAGCAGAATGAAGGCCTTGTTTGCAGCAGTGACGGAGGCACAAGAGGCAGGTACAGGTCGGCGCCTCTGTGACCTCTTCATGGTGAAGCCATCAAAGAAGGACTACCCTGATTACTACCAGGTTATCTTGGAGCCTATGGACCTGCGTACCATTGAGAGCAATATCCGTGCTGAACGCTATGTCAGCGAGGAGGCCCTCATGAATGATCTGAAGCTCATGTTCCGCAACGCTCGCCACTACAACGAGGAAGGCTCTCAGGTAGGTCAAAATCGAGAAACTATGATTCGTTTGAAATCTGAACCTAGATGGAAGATAGGACATTTGTTACACTGTATATGTTTTTGTATAAAAGATATAATAACTTTTTTTTTTTAATTACCACTGTATTGTAAAGTTTGATCTAATTGCTCTGTTTGCGAGCAATTTTGACTGCCACAGGGTAGATCATGTAACATTACAGTAAATACAAGGTAATGAGTACTACTTTACTTTTTACTGTTGTCGGCAGGTTTTCAATGATGCAGACATTCTGGAAAAGATTGCAAAGGAAAAACTGAAGGAACTTGGACCTTTACCTGGGGGGGATGATGTTGGCTCACCCAAACTCAAACTACGTGAGTTATGTAACCCCCCCCAGCAAAAAAAACCCCATGTTTAAAACATGCTATTTTCACACTCATTTGATTACACAGTTAAAAATCTCAATTAATTAAGGAACTTTGTTTCTTCTTCTTTTTCTGATTCTTATTACTAACATTATTATTATTATTAGTAGTATTATTAGTATTATTATTTTTATCATCTGTACAAATCCAGGAAGGAGTGGGGGTGCTGCATCTCCCAAGAAGTCTCGTTCTCAGACATCCCTGCAGCAGAAACTGAGAAAGCTCTACGAAGCTGTTCGCAGTTTTACAGACAGTCGTGGACGCCGGCTGAGCACGGTGTTTCTGCGACTGCCATCGCGCTCTGAGCTGCCTGATTACTACGCCGCCATCAAGCGGCCTATTGACATGGAGCGTCTGCGCAGCTACATGGTGCAGGGGCGCTACCAGGATATAGATTCCATGGCTGAGGATTTCATCCTTATGTTCAACAACGCCTGTACATACAACGAGCCTGAGTCGCTCATCTACCGCGATGCACTGCTGCTCCACAGAGCCTTCCTTGACACACGCCGCAACTTGGAGAAGGAGGAAGAGGATGGAGAAGAAAGAGTGGGAGCTCAGGTGGCTGTAGCTCCCCTGGTTTGTGAGCTTATTCAGAACCTATTTGTGTCAGTGATGGGCCATCAGGACGACGAGGGCCGCTGCTACAGCGACTCGCTTGCAGCGGTGCCTGCTGTGGATCCTGCCAACTCAGAGGAACCACCTCTTAACTTGGAGATGATCCGCAACAATGTAGAGCGTGAACGCTATCCGAGGCTGGATGTGTTTCAGGAGCATTTCTTTGAGGTGCTTGAGAAAGCCAGACGCCTCAACAGGTTAGTAGCAACCATTTAGCTGCCCTTTACTGTTCACTTCTCATCTGGTTTCATCTTTGGGTTTAATTTTTAACAATGAAAATGTTTAGAATGTTTGGATCATTGTCTCAGATAGGCACTAGACCCCTGTACATGCTTATACATCATCATAATTGTAGGTTGTGCAAATAAAATGTAGCATGAATATGACTGTGACTAACAATCACTGTTTTGTTGAAGACCATTGATTTATTTGTAAACACTTTTTAAACACAATTACTATTCTTATTCCCAAGATAAATTAGATGGGGAAATTGTATAATAAATTGGATCTATGTAATGCTAATGACTTTCGACAAATATTTTTGAAAATGTTTAAAGAAAATAATTCTTGGGGACTGTTTAACTTTTTAAACAAAAGATAAATCAAAGACCAGAGGTATAATCCAGTTATCAAGCACAATATTAACATTGGAGAATTGATAAGAAAGTAGGGCCACAAGTGCTTTCTTTGAACTTTTTTTTTAGATTATTAAAGTGCAGACGAAATTAACTACTGTGCATACAGGACGGATTCTGAGATATTTGAGGACTCGGTTGAGCTGCAGCAGTTCTTTGTGAAGATCCGAGATGAGCTGTGCAAGAATGGTGAGATCCTACTATCCCCAGCACTGAGCTACACATCCAGACATCTGCATGTAGATGTGGAGCAGGAGAAGAGAGAGAAACTGCCTCAGGAAATGGAGGAAGATCGACTCAAAGTTGAGGAAGACAAGAAAGGCATGTTGGTCTTTGATCGCGTTTCCTCACGGTGTAGGCTAATACATTATAGTAGTAGTCATGGAGTTGTAGTGCAAACTATTTAATTATTTTAAATAAACAGTTTGTGTAGTTTATTTAACTGTTGCAGATAAATATATTTTAAAAGTGGTAGAACCTAGGCAATTCTTTAATGTCATCTTAGTTTCAAAGCACACTATATGGCCAAAAGTATGTGGACACGTGCTCACACCCATATGTGCTTTGTAATCTCTTTGTTATTATTATAACCTCCACTATTGCGGGAAGGCTTTCATCTAGATTTTGGAAGGTGGCTGTGGGCATTTGAACATTCAGCCACAAAATCATTAGTAATGTGAGTGAACAGGGGCGTTGACCCCTTTTAGTTTCAGTGAACGGAAATGACAACAGTCAACAGTTCGGGGATGACCAACATGTGGGTGTGATGGTCAGGTGTCCACATACTTTTGGCCATTTAGTGTACAATCGGTCTACAGCAGGGTTATTATTATTATTATTAGTAGTAGTAGTAGTAGTAGTAGTAATATCAATTAATATATTTAAGGGCACATTAACGCCTTATCTCCAGGAAGCTTGTATATTAATGAGTGATTGTTGTTCCAGAGGAGGAAAAGAAAGAGGGTGGTACAGAAGGACAGTGGTCCTCAGACCTCCAGAACACCTATACTCAAAGCTGCAGTCTTGACAACAGCATCTACAGTGTAGGAGACTTTGTGTATGTGCAACCATCTGAAGCCAACCTGCAGCCCCACATTGTAAGCATTGAGAAACTGTGGAAGGATGAGGCTGGTGAGCAAGCTTTTTCTTTTCGTCATCTTTTTTTTTCAGGAAAAATCATATTTAACAAATATAGGTCTTATTATTTGTTTCCGAAAGAACTTGCTATGACGGACAATAACTGAATTTTCAGATTGCATCATGGATTACTTCAAATTATTCCTTGCTATCAAAAACCCTCTTAAATTCCGTGTAGACTAATAGCATGGCTTTGTTTATGCTTGTTAGCAGTAGCTCAAAATGGTACAAACATTTGGTACAGTTGAGGTCAACACAAGCTAATTAAATGTGAAGTGAAAGTCTGAATAAAAACACTGTCCAATTGAAATAAACAAAATGAAACCTAATGCTAAATAGTAATTAAATCGTATTTAATATACATCAAAATGTGTTAAATCCAGCTTCTTTCTGGTTGTTTGATGCAGGTGAGCAGTGGATGTACGGCTGTTGGTTTTACCGACCAGGTGAAACCTTCCACCTAGCTACACGCAAGTTCCTGGAAAAGGAAGTATTCAAGAGTGACTACTTCAACAAAGTTCCAGTCAGTAAGATACTGGGGAAATGCATGGTCATATTTGTAAAGGTAAATGGTACAAAACCTATTCTTCCCTTTCCTTAACCCTGAGAAAATGATGTGTATATACATTTTCACTATTAATAGGTTTGTTCATATACATACATGATGCATATTAAAGTTTCTGTTGGTATTCCCTAAACAATTATACTTTTTTCCAGGATTATTTTAAACTTCAGCCCGATGGCTTCAAGCCCGAGGACGTCTTTGTTTGCGAGTCTCGTTACACGACCCGTACCAAGGCCTTCAAGAAGATCAAAATGTGGACCATCCCACCAAGCTCTGTGAAATTAATCCCTCGTGATGTGCCATTACCTGTAATCAGAGTTGCGTCCATGTTTGTCAGCGCTGCAAATCGTGACCAGGACAAGATGATTGCAGACACTGCTGATGATCATGGTATCTTGATTGAGAAAGTATGCATCTTTATAAATTGACAGCTTCATGTCAGATTGGGGAAAAATACATTTGGATTTTTCAAGTGTGTCGTCACTTCTAATTTTCATACTTGCTACTTACAGGAGAGAGAGGCTGTTCCTGTAGAGGTGGCCAATGGTGAACCTGGATGTCAGTACTACGAACAGCTATGCTACAATAACATGTGGCTGAAAGTGGGTGATTGTGTCTATATTCGATCTCATGGATTGATACGGCCACAAATTGGCAGGCAAGCGCATTATAACATTTTTCCTCTTACCTTCCGATGTCATGGATGTGGCTGCTATAAAATACGTTTTGTGTTCGTGGTTATGGGCAGGATTGAGAAAATGTGGGAGCAGGATGGAGTTGCTTTCTTCTTTGGGCCGATATTCATCCACCCTGAGGAGACGGAACATGAGCCCACAAAGATGTTCTACCAGCGTGAAGTGTTCCTGAGCAACGTGGAGGAGACCTCCCCCATGATGTGCATTATAGGTACAATCCTTCCTTCTGCTGTGTGACCTGCTATGACCAGTTATCTGTAATATAATGTAGCTTTAGTTCTTGGTGCTTGTGTGAATAACGCTGATAAAGGTATTTAAATATTTAGAAAGTGTTTAATTTTGTTAGGTTTTGTTCTCTAGGATTTTACCATTTTTTTTTCTTTATTCTTCTCTCTCCATAGGAAAGTGTGTTGTCTCCTCCTTTAAGGACTTTATTTCCTGTAGGCCCACTGAGTTTGCAGAGGAGAACATACATCTGTGTGAGAGCCGCTACATTGAGGCAGAGAAGCAGATGAAAAAATTTAAGGGCCTTAAACGATTTTCCCTTTCAGCGAAAGTGGTGGATGATGAGATATACTACTTCAGGTACTTTTAATATTACAGTTCATTAAAAAACCAATGCACATTTATTTTCTTGGCGTTGGTCCAGTATTGAAATATTTAAGTGGATATAGGCGGAGTGGAGGCTAACGTTTCTTCCTTTTATAGAAAGCCGCTTGTGCCTTCCAAGGAACCATCTCCCCTGCTGGATAAAAAGATTAAAGAGCTAGAGGCCAAATTTGCAGATGTTGAGGACCTGGATGAAGATCTAGATGAGATGGAGGATGAGGATGACGAAGCACCAGCAACACCCTCAATGTCCCAGCATCAGGTTTCACTGACTAGTGATATGGACCTTCCTAACATACCACTACAGGTCTCACCCTCATAAAGATGTATACACACAAAACCTTCACATAAACACAACTGTCATGGCACTTACTGTGTCCACACCTGAATATAGCATGTGTTTCAGCCGAAGATTGATTATGACGTTGAACCATTCAAACAGGATTATGATTATTGCACATTGTCTATGGTTTATTCTACACAGTCTACACCTAAGACGATAAAAGGTCTATCCAAGAAAGAAGGAGCCAAGCGCAAGATCAACATGAGTGGCTACATTCTGTTTAGCAGCGAGATGCGAGCTGTCATCAAGGCTCAACACCCAGACTTCTCCTTTGGAGAGCTAAGTCGTCTTGTGGGTACGGAATGGAGGAACCTGGAATCTACTAAGAAATCAGAGTATGAAGGTAAATTCACATGAAATCCATGTCACATTTTAACCCATTTTGTCCTTATTGACTTGTATTGACTACCTGATGGGGACCAAAGATTACTTGCCTAATCAGTTTAAGTGTTAATAATGTGTGTATAATGCTGTCTTTTCAGAGCGGGCAGCTAAACTGGTAGAACAGCAGGAACGAGAGAGGGCCCTCCAGCAACAGCTGCAAGAACAGCAGCAGCAGCAGGCGGCAGCTTCTCCGAGAGCAGGTACCCCAGTCGGGTCTCTAATGGGGGTGGTGCCTCCCCCAAGCTCTATGGGTACACTAAACCAAGCCATGTCACCTATGCCAGGTAACGCCAAATCCCCCTTATACCGACTCCACGAAACAATCAAGATGCAGCATCCGGGCACCCCCCAAAACCTCCATCACTTTTTGACCCCATCCATACCCCAACACATTCTCATCAGTCACCAATCATTGTACTCTTACCCACCTCAGGGCCCCATATGATTTTATTCGTATTCCCAACTGTAGCTTCAGGGTTTTGTGTGTAATAGATAATGCTTGTTTTGTTTTATTAGCGTGATTACTATTTGTATTAACCTCCACATATGGAAGTGGTTCTGCTGTCTTCATTTGTAACTTCATTGACACTTTTACTCTGTCTAACTTGCTCCTCTAGAAATTCTAGAAAGTGTCTTTTTTTTATTTTGTAGTGCATGACTACACACATTTGCATGTCACAGATGCATGGATTCTTTTGTGTTGTTTCTCCCTTTTCACCCAAGGCATGATGGGAAATTATGGCCCACCCTTCATGCCTATGCAGGGTCCTCCTGATGGCATCATGGGTATGGGTGGCACACCTCCTCACCCCATGGGGGTGCCCACGTTGCTACCTCAGCACTACTTTACATCAGGCATGGCTGGGTACCCTGGTATGCCCCATCCTGGTAAGAACCATCCATGAGTGTGCAACTTCAGCCAGCCAGATACAAATATTACCTGCACAATAGTCACATCTGCAGTTAATTCCAATTTGTGGATGGTGTGGTAGTGATGACCTGTAATGGTAGTTCCATGTGGAGTTAAGACCTGCTTTTTCTACTGTTTGTTGTGTGTTGAATATGTCACTTTAATTGAACCTGCATTTAACGCTAAGTTCAGAGTTTTAAATTGAGACACTACTGAAAAATGTCACTACTAATGGCAATGATCTTTTTACTGTGAGAAAATAGGAAGGCTAGGTACTCTTACACAGATGCTGGCTGCTGGTTTTCCATGTGGTGAAGGTTTCACCATAATTTTTTTATTTCAGCTTGATTCCATTTGTTATGAAACCTTTGCTCTTGTATGTGTCGTTTGAATTTGAATCACTATGATTAATCACTGAGTGTTAATACTAGGTTAAGAGTTTAAATGGTAAATGGGGCTCTTATATAGCTTTTATCCAAAGCGCTTTACACTGTCTCATTCACCCATTCACACACACACTCTCACACACCAATGGTAGCTTGCCATGCAAGGCGCTAACTTGCCATCGGGAGAAACTTGGATGTCTTGTGGATTCACCTACGCCGGGAATCGAACCGCCAACCCTACGATTAGTGGACAACCCGCTCTACCACATGCGCCACAGCCGCCCCAGTTTATTAAACAGTACTTATTCAGATGCTATACTTACAAAGAATAATAACTAATGCACCACAGCTATTATAAAATATACATCGTGTACTTCTTTATTCAGCCCTTTACTGTAGAGTTCAAATCCTTGAAAGAGCCCCCTGAGCCCCCTACTGGTCAGCTACATGTTTCCCTTATTTCAGATTATGTTTCTTTCTCTACAGGTGGAATGGGACCTGGTATTAATGGTATGGCTGGAAGTCCTGGTCCAGGAAACCCTTATGGGCTTCAGGTGAAAATCATTATTTATATTCAGCTCTACTTCTTATGCAAGCTTTTTTGTGAGCTCTATTCCTAATGGCATTTCCTCTTTAGATGGGTGTATATGGACCCGGGCAGGTGGCTCCGCCTCCATATCCAGGCCAGGGTCAGCTGGGTCAGAATGCCAACCAACCACAAGGCGCACCCATGTTCATAGCGCCTCCTCCCAGGCCGCAGCGCCTCTTGCATTCAGAAGCCTATCTGAAATACATAGAAGGGCTCAGTGCAGATTGCCCAACTGTCAGCAAATGGGACCAGAGCCTTAAGGGTGAGTGGTGGAAAAACCTTTTGTTTCCAAAATGGTTATTCTGTTTTCTAACATATTTCCTTCAAAAAAAAATTTTTTTTTATAGCTGGAAGGAAAGACTCTCGCCTGAGTAGAGAGCAGGAGAGTCGTCTTCCTTCTCATTGGCTGAAGAGCAAAGGGGCTCACACCACAATGGTGGATGCATTGTGGCGACTTAGAGACTTGATGATGAGAGACACGCTCAGCATCCGACAAGCTTACAACCTTTAACCTTTACAATTTAAACCCTGATGCTCAGGACCCCTATTTATGCAAGATGATATTTCAGGCAAATCTAATATTAGTGTAAAGCAGCTGATTTGTTCAGTATGTTCCACAGCAATAACAATGTCAACTTTGTTTTTTTTGTTTGTTTTTTTATAAATAAGATTTTAGTCATTTACATGGTTTCTTATTGATGCACTGGAATTATCACAAATGCATTAGCTAATTTATAACTACTGATATGATGGATGATCATGTACCTGATGACCGTTTGACATTTTAGAACTGTTTAGATGAAATATGGTTATGCAGAAGAGCTTAATTAACCACGTGATTTTATGTTACAATTTTCCCAGATGAATGGATGTATAGAGGAATCACCTCCAACACTGATTTAATGGAGAAATGTGTCCTGATTTAACCACTTTTAAGTCTTATTTATGGTACACTATTCCATCAGATGGACAAGCTGTAACACACAGTTGTATGTTACCAATATCTTT
>JAOUWY010000030.1:14354557-14365060 GCA_025728095.1 Prietella phreatophila
TATTTTTTTATACAGGTTATTATTCAAAATTCATCTCAAGTGTAAACAATATTACTGTAAATTTAAATAGTGCTATAAAGGATTTAATTCAACCTACAGATGAAATGTCGCAATGTTTGCGAGGTATGAACATGGTGGACTACAGGACTGCACACTAATGCATCTCTGCATGTCACCTTGATCAAACTGGGGACCCTGGAGGCGTGAGACTGCAACGATTCTCACAGTATCATTGTGCTGTCCTCAAAATAATATTTATTTATTTATTTGTTTGTTTGTTTGTTTATAATGGAGCAGAGAGCTGTTGAGTATTATGATCAGTCTGGATAATGCCTCCAGCTACTCGCTAAGTGTGGCTGTGATATTTTTAGACATAGTTTTTGATCATAACCTATGATCCCTCTGTTCTGTCTTTACAAGCTTGAGTTCTGTGTTTCCCAAAATGTTTTTGCAAATGACCCCAAATGGAGTTTTCTGTGCCTCCAAGACGTGACCACTCTATAACTTTTAAAATGACAGATTTATGACACAGGACTACTGTAACATTTGAACATTTTGTTATACTAATAACCCGTAGAATGGTGCAAAAAAAAACTGAGTGAGTGACAGTTCGGTGGGTGGAAATGCCTTGTTGATAAGAGTGGTCAGAAGTAAATGGCCAGATTGGTTCGAACTGCCAGGGAAAATATAGGTCAAAATAATTATGCTTTACAACCCTGGTGAGCAGAAAGGCATGCACAAAACAGAAATCTGAGGCTATCATGGGCAGAGAGACATCCAAACTGGACAATTGAAGATTAGAAAAAAAAATCACCTGGTCTTTTACTGTTCACTTTAGATGAGTCTGTGCCGATGAAAGCCTCAGATTTCTGTTCTTGGCTGAGAGGATTGGAACCTGATGTGGTCTTTTGCTGTTGTAGACCTCCATCACAATGTTTGATGTGTGAGTTCTGAGATTCTTTTCTGCTCACCACAGTTGTAAAGAATGCTTATTATAGTTACTATAGACTTCTTGTCATCTCAAACTAGTCTGGCAATTGTCCTTTGTTCTCTTGCATCAGCCTGCAGACCCTGATTACTTAACTTCATGAATGTGTGGGTATAAGGGTGTTCCTAATAAAGTGGACGGTGAGGGTACAATGTATTGTCTAAATTGGTGAAGAAGAAAAAAACAATGCCCCACTAGAGGGCACAATGGCACAATTCTCTCACATGTAGGGCATTTATAAAACCAGATTCCATAAAATGATTTAAATCCAGACTCACATGTAAGAATGCTAAGTAATAATAATAATAAAAAAATGTGGTTGTTGAATTTGAATTCTCCATTGAATATCACTCCATGGCTTGTTAATGAAAACCAAATTAAACATCAAAATGAAACACTAGAGAGTCCTTATTAGTCCATATTAATAATTTTTGAACATTTTGTGACAAGTCAGAAGACACAGTGCTTTGGGATAATGAAAAGCTTGCAGAACTGCTTTGAGAAAGGCTTCATAGATTATATAAGGCATTAATGTGCTACCTCCTTTTGGAAGGTTCTCTCTGCAGTGCAGAGGGGTTTTGGAGACATATTCTTTGTTAAGATTCCTACTCTTGCCCTCCTGTATACAGCTTTCTCTTTGTTTAATACAGAATAAATAATAACAACAACAACATTAGTAGTAGTAGTGGTGGAGGCACAGTGGGTGACATTGCTGCTACTCAGCTCCAGGGTCTCTGGTTCGATCCTGAGCTCAGGTTAGTGTCTGTGCAGAATTTCTTGCATATTCTTTCTGTGTCCACATGGGTTTCCTCTGGGCTCTCTGGTTTCCTCCTACTTCTGAAAAAGCATGCCAGCAGGTACTTTTGACTAAGATAAATTACGCTCTGCAACGGACTGCTGTCAAATCTGTGGGGAATTCCCCGGCAAAACGCTCAGTGTTCCTGGGATCGGCTTCAGATCCATTGTGACCCTAACCAGAACTAAAGTGATTGCTGAAAGTATGAATGATTAATAGTAATCTCAATAGTCAGATATTTCTTTGTCATTCTTCGACAATATTCGAAATAAACAATGAAATACACATTTGATTTTGTATTTTATTCAATGTTCAGCCAGTCAAAATGGGGAGGGTATTTTTTACTGAAAAGAAACTTAAAGAGAACAGGACATTTTGACATAATTTCCAATTTCTTTACAAGACAAAGTATTATCACATATAGAACAAGATAGAACTCCAGAAGTACAACATGCATCAAATGACATAACACATACAGAAACAACAGCATAGAAAGTTGACAGGTAGAAATTTTACAAAACACACAGCCTTTAGACCTACAAACAACACCATAAAGGATTTTAGGGGGTGTAAACAATTCTCTCTTTTGTTTTTGTAAATTCCCTGGAAATTAAATTATGCAATTTTTTTGTCTTTTACAATGATCAAATACATATTCAAATTAACATCTGTTTTAATTAGCCCACGTTTACTTTTTATTTTTTATCCATTATAAGAGTGGATTTAAAAAAAAGTCATGTGATTGTGCTCATGGTTGAAACCTGAAACACAGCTCACAAATACTGCCTCTACGAGCCTTTTCATATAAAGTAATATTAAGGGAAAAATATTTAAATTTTATACCTCTGCATTTTTTCAAATAACTGTGAACTGAAAACAATGGATAAAACTTAATTATTATTTTTTTTTATCACAGTTTGACCCATGAAAGGGATGAATGTTTTATCTGATTTTATTTTACCTTTAAAATGTTTTGATTGTCATCACTGTTTGCTGACTGTTACCTCAAACATTTTCACACTGAAAATATTTATATACAGTGTCTGACAAAAGGCTGAAATGTTTTTATTTTATTTTTTTAGGAATATTAAAAACAGCTGTAAAAGATCCACTTCAGAATTCAAATCTAACATGTCATAATAAAATGATGCTCTGCCAATAATTATGGACTACATAAGAAGCTTTTTCCCCCAATTAGCCATACAATAGAAACATTATCAGGGGCTATTTATATGTATTTATACAGTGCCCTCCACTAATATGGTCAGCCTTGATAAATACAAAGAAATTACAAAGATGGCTGTGAAAATTATCTTTATTGTTTAAGCTTTTCAATCTTTTTTTTTTTTTTATATATTTGAAGTCTATTCCCATTGATATTTTAATTTTTTTTTAGTATACCTGGGTGACTAGGAACAGGAAATTGTTCAACCATGACTTCCTGTTTCACAGGGGTATAAAGATGAGGTAACATATAGGCCAAATTCCCTTAGTCATTCATAACAATGGGTAAGACCAAGGAATATAGCTGTGATGTGTGGCAAAAGATTGTTGAGCATCACAAACTGGGAAGTGGCTATAAGAAAATAGCACAAGCTTTGAAAATGCCCATTTCCACCATCAGGGCAATAATTAAGAAGTTCAAGTTTACAGGAAATGTCATGAATCAACCTGGAATTGTACGTGTGTCTATATTGTCTCAACACACTGTGAATAAGATGGTTTGAGTGGCCAAAAAATCTTTAAGGATCACTGCTGAAGAATTGCAGAAGTTAATTGCATCTTGGGGTCAGAAAATGTCCAAAACTACAATCCAAAGTCACCTACATCACCACAAGTTGGTTTCAAGAAAAAAGCCTCTACTCTCATCTAAAAACAAACTCAAGCATCTTCAATTTACCAGACACTACTGGAACTTCAAATGGGATCGGGTTCTGTGGTGAGATGAAACCAAAATACAGCTTTTTTGCAATAAACACCAGAGATGCTTTTGGCACACACAGAGAAGTAGTCATATGGAAAAGTATCTCATGCCCAGGGTTAAATATTGTGGTGGCTCTTTAATTTTTTGGGGCTGGTTTTCTCCCAGAGGACCTGGACATTTTGTTAGTATACATGGCGTCATTGACTCTAGCAAATATCAACAGATATTAAATGAAAACCTGATTACCTCTGCCAGAAAGCTTACAATGGGCCATGGTTCGATCTTCCAGCAGGATAATGATAAAAAACATACATCAAAATCAGCACAAAAATGGTTTACTGACCACAAAATCAAAGTCCTGCCATGGCCATCCCAGTCCCCTGACTTAGAAACCCATAGAAAACCATTGGGGTGAACTGAAGAGGAGAGTCCACCAGTGTGAATCTCAAAATGTGAAGGATCTGGAGAGATTCTATGTATGAAGAAATGGTCTCAGATCCCTTGCCATGTATTCTACAACCTCATCAGTCATTATAGGAGAAGACTCAGAGCTGTTATCTTGGCAAAGGGAGATAACACAAAGTATTGACTAAAAGTATATATTTTTTATTATACAAACCTGTGTTGCATTTTCAGTTATTTGATATCCATGAGAGTAGAGTATTTTTTGTGAATTTTAACAAAAGAGTAAAAAAAAAAAAAAAAAAACAATAAAAAGTGTAAACAATAAAGACAATTTTTCACAGCCTTCTTTGCTCATATTTAGCAAGGGTGCCAATATTAGTAGTGGGCACTGTAATTTCAGTCAAACAAACATAATTAACAGTTTGGATCTTTTAGCTCTGCCCTTTAGATATTGAGCTAATTAGCATAAGGTGCAAAACTATTTTCTTTAGCTTTTCATCATGAAAATTTGCTCAAACCATCAGACATTTTTTAAAGGATAATGCATTGTCAAAATGGTTTGCCTGGACTGGTTTGACAGGCCTATGAATATGACAACAAAGACCAAACAGGAAGTGAGGGCATATCTCCACAACACTTCAGCCTATTTATACCAAATTACATGATGTACATGTATGGTACATGAATTTGAGGTAGTGTATCAATTTTGACAGTGGTATCTTAATAGGGGCTGCTATAACATTCAGTTAACTGTTTCTCTGGAACTGTTGTCCGAGTTGAAATTGTGTACGCTACATCCATCTGCTAGTCTGGCTCACTAACTTGGTTGAAAAATATTTTCACACTGAAAATATTTATATACAATGTCTGACAAAAGTCTGAAATGCCTTCCAGGCAACATTTAAAACAGCTGTAAAAGATCCACTTCAGATTTCAAATCACTGTCATCATATAAACGAATTCTCTGCCAATAATCATGGACTACATAAGAAGCTATTTCCATTTAAGCATTCAACAGAAACATTAAACAGAAATGATTTGATTATCAGTCAAAGAAACAATCAAGCAAACAAAAAACCAACAAACTGTAATAGAAACAATAATGTAGCTGAAGTACTGGTAGGCGACAAATTAAAGGAAACCAGCAGCTCTGATATGTTGTAGGGACATTTTGCTGCTATAGTTTGTGTCACTGCAAAATTAAATCAACAGAAAATGAGGGGTTGCTGAGTGGTTTGATAAGGATCAAAATAATCCAAATCATACCCAACTTACTTGAACACCTATGGGAGATTGTGGACTGATTGGTTAGATAGTTCTCTTCACCACCACCATAAAAACACCAAATGTGGGAATATTTTTAGTGTTGATCCCTACAGTACAGTTCAAGACACTTATAGAATCTATGCCAATATGAACCATCAACACCTTACTAAGACAATTTACAGTATGTTGGTGTTTCTTCTAATTTGTCACATTCATATTGCCTGAAGTGCTGAAACAGAGATGGTAGTATGTGTGTAAACAATGTAACAGAGATGCCAAATCCCTATAGTTCTTCCTTTTCCTCCATAATTTTCTCCACAGTTGACTTTGTGAGAGCTTAGGTTTTACATGGACTACCCATCTTGTGGCTTGTGGTTACCCTATCAACTGCTTGTTGATATTACTAAAACATATAATACATACCTGAGAATCCCTTCTGCATGGTCATGTATGTTTGTGTACACAGGTGTGACAGAAATAGTGAATTGGGTGGAGATATTTTATGAATCCATGTACCTCAATTTTTATGTTTATGCTATGTATGCAATAACATATGATCACTCTGTAATAGTTATTTTGATTGTAGAAATGTGTTATGACAAATACACCATATGGTCACAGTACACACTGCAATCATTAATATGGCCATAAATCCATAAGTATGTGGACACCTGACCATCACACCCATATGTGCTTTTTGAACATCCTATTCCAGATGTAGTCCCCTCTTTGCTGTTATAATAATCTCCACTCTTCTTCTCAGACTTTTTCTGCTAGATCTTTGAGTGTGTCTGTGGAGATTTGTACCCATTTAGCCACATAGCATTAATGAGGTCAGGCACTGATATCAATCGAGGAGACCTTGTTCGCAGTCAGCATTCGAATCATCCCAATAGAGTTCATTGGGTTTGAGGTAAAGGCTCAGTTCAGACCACTCAAGTTCAATATGTCTTTATGGACCTTGTTTTGTGTACAGGGGCATTGTCATGCTGGAACAGGTTTAAGCTAGGCCCCATAGTTTCAGTAAAGGGAAATGTTAATGATACAGCATACAAAGACATTAGACAATTGTTTGCTTCAAACTTTGTGGGAACAGTTTGTGGAAAGCCCACACATGGGTGTGATGGTCAGGCGTCCACATACTTTGTGCGATATAGTGTACGTTGAAGTAGATTTCATACTACATATTGGTTTCTATTAGACAATATGAAAACATAAAAGGTAATATGTTCATTTGACCAGAATTCTTTCAACAGGCTAACCCAGGATTTTGGCATAGTAGCACTGATAATGACTGAAAATGTTACTTTTTGCCAGTCTTGTTTATAAAAACTCTCATATACTAAATAAAATAAGACATTCATTAAAAATAATAATAATAAAAAATAACTATGACTTAAACAAGCTTGCATCCCCACAGTGTAAATGTCCTTTGCGGTTGTTACACAATTGACTGGCCCAACACAATAGAATGGTGCAAGTTCTAGATTTCTACAATGTTCATGTCTATATAAAAATAAATCAATTACACTGTATGTGTACAACTTTGAGAGTGTGTGCAGAAATGTAAATCATCACATATTACTATAAGGACATCTCAAACCCATTCACATACTCAGGCATTGTAGACATTCAGACCTGCAATTAAGTAAGGCTAGTTTCTTAACAGGGATAGGGATAGGGATTGGGTTGAACTCATAACCAGGCTATAAATTTAACTTTTTCTAACGGCTTATCTTGAAAGTGGGCTCTGGACAATGGCTAGATGACTTCGGCAGTGAATGACTGTCCCTGTCTGAACTTTACAGACCAGTTCTTTCTGTTCAGTGTTGAATTTTCCATTCCAACCTGACTGCACAAAATTAATTATGTCAGATTCTGACAACAGTAACATTTGTTTCAGTTTACGTTGGGGCATGCCAGTGCAGGCTACCTAACACCAGTACAGCAAACATACAAAATATTGGGTGACACAGGAAGAAATATGGGCTGTGGTACCTCTGTGGACACTACAATGAGCATTCAGATTTACGAACTCTGCCTTTGCCTCCCTCCATGCTCTTTATTTCTCTGTAGTCACTAAATGCCCTCAAATGTCTCAGAGACTTTCATCAAAGGTGTTGGAACGTCCTTTGTCCCCTCTATATCTATGTAAAGCATTTAATGCCAAATTATTATCATGATTTACACTTGGATTGTTTCCCAATGGGAATCGACAGTTCTGACCCAAAAGCCGCTGTGCAGCTTCCAGGTGGTTGGTGCCCCTCTGATAGCCAATATTTAGGTGAGGCTTGGTGCACAGACCTCCGAGCAGACGGTCTGATGGACTGCTTTCTCTGAGATGTTCTTCATCATCTGTATCAGCATCAATGTACCTGTTGATAGAGGCATCATGAAATGTGAAAACAGTAGGTGTGAGTGCAACTCCCTCTGGTGTCTGCGGTGGAGTCCTGCTGCTAGCTGTTGTGTAGATAGATACTTCTGGGCTGATCAGGGAGCAATCTGAAGGAGCAGAGTTGTCTGATAAAAGACCACCAACTGGACACGAATCCCCATAACTGTGATGATTCACTCTAAGAGAACGTGTTTTCACATGGTTTCCACCATGATGTGAACCCTCTATGTCAGGAGGCTTTGCAGCAGAACATGGTGTAAGCATGGGTTCATGTTCAGTGGTGGTTTGAAGGTTTGGATTAGCACTGACCCGTCCTGATAATCCAGAACTGTGTGAAAAACAAGAACTTTCTGGGAGAGGCAAGCCTATTGCGAGACTGTAAGGGAATCGTGCATTTTCTTGAAAGTCTGTGGCACAGCTGATGTAGCTGTCAATGCTGGACAGACTTTTCATATCCACCACTCCTTCATGACCTCCAAATGGACCAACTCCATGACCCGGCAAGGTACCTAGCTCAATCTCATCCCTTCTGCTACCTGCTCGCGATGAACACCTGTCTTTGGTGTTGAGGTTGGGTTGTGACTGAGTCTTGGACATTTGGTTGTACACTTCCTCTAATTTCTGTGGATTGAGCCTCTGAGGGCTGGAGGCCCTGGCCTTGTTTGGGGAGCCCTGTTCTTGGTTGAATGAGCGATTGGAGCTGGTGTCAGATGCAGCTCTCTTGGATGACCATTTCCAGCGACTAGGTGAGAGATGGTTGTCTTGAAGCTTCTCAACCTTCTCCATCACCACCATATCAAGAAGCTCTGTACCACGGGAAAAAGTATCCCTAACATTCATAGACACTATGCTGCCATTGCGCTTGGCTCGTTCTAAAGCCTCACGTCTCTTGATGGCTTTCTCTTGTCTCTTCTGCTCCTTATAGAACTCAGAGAAGTTGTTTACAATGATAGGGATAGGGAGTGCAATGACCAGCACTCCAGCAATGCAGCAGAGACCGCCAACTATCTTGCCTAACAATGTCTTTGGATAAATGTCCCCATATCCCACAGTGGTCATGGTAATAGTGGCCCACCAAAAGGAGGCAGGTATGCTCTTGAACTTTGTGTCATCTTCATCCTTTTCAGCAAAGAAGACCAAACTTGAGAAGATCATGATGCCCATTGCTAAAAAGAGAATTAGCAGGCCAAGTTCATTATAACTGCGTCGTAACGTGAAGCCCAGTGACTGTAGCCCAGTAGAGTGACGAGCTAATTTTAGGATTCGCAAAATTCGCATAATCCGAAAGATCTGCACCACTCGCCGCACATTCTGGAACTGTAGTACACTTTTGTTGGACTCTGTGAGGAAGATGGTAACATAGTATGGAAGGATAGCCAACAGGTCAATGACATTAAGTGGACCTTTGAAAAACTTCCATTTATTAGGTGCAGAAAGAAAGCGAAGGAGATATTCCATGGTAAACCAGGCAATGCAGACTGCCTCGACATGGGCCAATTGCGGGTTGTCTGTGCTCTGGCCAAACTCATCTATGCCTTGCAGTTCTGGAAGGGTGTTGAGAGACAGAGCAATGGTAGACAGCACAATGAACAATATGGAGATGATGGCCAATATCTGTAGATTAGAAATATCAGAAAACACAATTAGAGAAAAAAGCATTTGAGGGTTATTGTTCTTCTACAGTTCCTAAAGTGTGTATATATAATTGTGTGGTTTTTATTTTAGTTTATATCAGTGATCAGTTCTCTGTCAACCAGATGGAATACACTCACTGTCCATTTTAATAGGAACACCTGCTCATTTATGCAGTTATCCTATCCTATCAGCCAATCAATGCATAACATTATGCAGATGCAGGCCAAAACTTCAGTTAATGTTCACATCAGACATCAGAATGGGGGAAAATGTGATCTCTGTGACTTTAACCATGGCAGGGTTGTTGGTACTAGATGGGCTGATTTGAGTGTTTCAGAAACTGCAGATCTCCTGAGATATTCATACACAGCAATGTGAAAAACAACAAAAAAAAACATTTAGTGAGTGACAGTTCTATGGGCAAAAATGTCTTATTGATAAGAGTGGTCAGAGGAAAATGCCCAGATTATTCTGAGCTGCCAGGAAGATTATAGTAACTCAAATAGTCACTCTTTACAACCATTGTGAGCAGAAAGGCATCTCAGCATGCACAAAACATCGAACCTTGAAGTGGATGGGCCACAACAGCAGAAGACCATATTGGGTTCCACTCCTGTCAGTCAAGAACAGGAATCTGAGGCTATCCTGGTCACAGGTTCATCCAAACTGGACAGCTGAAGATTAGAAAAAAAATCACCTGGTCTCCTCTAATCTCTCTCATCAACAAGGTGTATCAGCTTGCAGACCCTCTGCACACAGGATGTTTGTTGCTTTTTTTTGCACCATTCTGTGTAAACTCTAGAAATTGTTGTGCATGAAATTCCGAAGAGACCAGCAGTTTTTGAAAAACTCAAACCAGCCCAGCTGGTACCAACAAACATGCCAATGAAAAAGTCACAGAGATGACACTTTTCCCCCATTCTGATGTTTGATGTGAACATTAATTGAAGCTCTTGACTTGTATACGCATGATTTGATGCGCTGTGCTGCTCTCACATGATTGGCTTATTGGAGAACTACATATTATTGTGGACAGTGAGTGTATATTTTTGCTATATACCATCGTCTGACACCTGTGCCTACTCTCTCTCTCT
>JAOUWY010000030.1:14366324-14376636 GCA_025728095.1 Prietella phreatophila
AAACAAACAAACAAACAAAAAACAAGGCAAATTTCATTCAGAAAAATATATGTTAAGTATATTGTATACATATTGCTTTGGATAGAAGTAAAGGAAGATTAGTTACTGTCTGTATTTTCTATATACTTTATACCTTAATACAGTTTGCTAGGAAAGGAAAACCACAGACTGTGTGTAGAATGTTTCACTATGATGCTGGGTATTGTGATGGTGCAGTGGGCAGGGTGGTAAAGCTGTGGAAAATGCTGCCTGTGATGCCCAAGGACTGGTCTAATCCTTAAACTGTCTGCATCTTGCACAAGGACATGGCAGTACTGCTCTGTATCTACATTGTAGATAAGTCCCTCAAAGAACAGTAACTGTACTAATTAGTCTTTATCAGGTTTTAGTAATGCTGTAGGAGAGCAAGAAGTATGTTTGAAAATATGATTTCGCTTATTCTATGTGACTGAGCTGCTGAAGAACTTGGTACACAATCACAAATAGGAGCACAGGTAGGTAATATCTATATGTAACCAGAGCAAGAGGACCCTCATTTAACTTGAAAAACTATTGTAATGCCTCCTGCTCATAGTTCCCCCACCCTTGCCTAAACACAAACATTATATGAAAATGTTCTCCTTAACACATTGAGAAGGAAGTGGCTCATCCCAGATGCATTCACCTGCTAGCCCTTCACCACCAATCAGAGAAGGAGAGCAACTGTTGCCATGATACCATGGCAGATGTGAATTATAAGCCTAATTGTTTACCTCTGTTTCGCTGTCTGCTTCCTTTGTTTTAATATTTTAGTTTTGTCTCTTTTTATAGTAATGTATTAATCATAAACATTTCCTTTACTTTTTTTGTAATTTATTTTTCTGTTTCCCAAAACAATACAATTATAGCTGATTAATGATACACAGTATGTAATTTTGTATGCAGTAATAAATGGTCCTTAAATTTTAATTGGTTAATATCAACTAACATTATTCAGTGTGTGTATCAATTCAGATGGATTCTTGTGCATAGTTGGAATGGGTGTGCGTGCATGTGTGTGTGTGTGTGACAAAAATAGTAAAACCAACATACAGTCATGTGAAAAAATAAGTGCACCCTATGGAAATTATTTTATTTATTTATTTATTACACATTTGGATAAGCAAACATTTGAAACTATTAATAAAGGTGATGAACTCAATCAAATGATACATACAATTGACATTTTGTAGTAATGTGCACAATTTTAATTAAAGATAAAAAACAGATCAGACACAAAGTATGTACACCCCTACATTTACCACACCTTCAAATCAAATTAGAATCAGGTGTTCAAGATTGGGTGCCGGTGATTTGAACCTGCTTAGGGAGTGCAGGTGTAACATGTCTTATTTATTCCCTTCTCATATCTAGTGTCTGGTGTTCCCTTTCCTATTGGTGTCATCATGCCAAGATCTAAAGAGTTCTATAAGGCCTTCAAAATAAAAGTTGTGAATGCTTATGAGTCTCACAAGGGATTTAAAAAGATCCCCAAATTATTTGAAATACATCATTCCACTGTAAGGAAAATAATATAGAAATGGTGCAGATTTCAAACAACTGCCAATCTGTCCAGGACTGGCCAACACAGCAAATTCAGCCTAAGAGCAGACTGTCTAATGCAAAAAGAAGTCTCCAAAGTTTCATCACAGGATCTGCTAGTAAGTCTTACAGCTGTTGGTATTGGAAGCGAGCCAGGAAAAAGTATTTGCAAGACTACAGTTTACCAGTGAGCATATAGGCAAAGACCAGGCCATTTGGCTTAATGTTATAGTTGTTTGGCCACAGTAACAGCAGACATGTTTGGCGCAAAAACACCTCATACCAACTGTGAAGCACCGTGGTGGAAATGTTATGGTTTGAGGTTGCTTTGCTGCCTCAGGGACTAGACAGCTTGCATTCACGGATTCAACTATGAGTTCTGCATCATATCAAAATGTTCTTGAATATAACGTGAGACTATCTGACCGAAAGTTGAAGTTTAACTGAAACTGGACCTTTCAACAGGATAATGATCCTAAGCACACTAGCAAATCCATCAAGGAATGGCTCAAAAATAAGAAATGGAGGGTTATAGAATGGTCTAGTCAAAGTCCAGATTTCAATCCCACTGAAATGTTGTGGGGGATTTGAAATGTGTAGTATATGAAAGAAAACCCTCAAACATCTTGCAACTGAAAGAATATTGCATGGAAGCACAGTCAAAAATTGCAGCAAGCCTGGTGGACAATTATGCAAAATATTTACAAGTTATTTCTGCTAAAGGGGACAATACTAGCTTCTGAGGCCAAGCGTGTAAATACTTTTTCCATAGAAGTATATCACATCTATTGATATTTCTGTTGAATAAATTATTGAAAAAGCTAATTTTCTTTGTGGTTTAGTAATTAATTACTATTCACTATTAACTTTATTAATAGGCACTGTTTCAAAGAGGATTAATATGTTTGCTTGTCCAAATATGTCAAAAAAGCCAACAATTTCCATGAGGTGTACTTATTTTTTCACATGACTGTATGTGTGTTTGTGAGTACATACTGAAAAGACTTAGCCTCACCTTTGGCCATTCTAAGCCTTTCCCTAAGAACTCTTCCTCTGACCTTGACCACACTGTTGCAGATATGTCTCCATAGCAACCATGTCTATAAGCAACATGAAGCCTAAGTATAGAAGGGCTGGTTAGTTCATGGAGATTTCTTTCCTTTCAAAGTCTCTCATCCATCTAGTCCTCTGTATCCAAACACTGTTTGTCCTTTTTCTTTAGAACTGCACTCGTTGATGTTTAGAGAGCAGATTTGTGAAGATTGTGCTTGAATGGCAGCTGTCTGTTTTAATGATTTCCACACATTTTTTTTTACTTCAATTCTCACCTTCAAGACCACTAAGGGATCAAAATGACTCTCATGCTTTTACACTGATCACATCTGGGAGCAGCCTGCTGCCATCAATCCTATTAGCACCTCTCAAAAGGGTGGCTGTGGCTCAGGTGGTAGAGCAAACTGTCCACTAATCGTAAGGTTGGCCGTTTGATTCCTGGACCACATGTATCCACATACCAAAGTGTCCTTGGGCAACAAGCTGTACCCAAAGTTGCTCCTGATGGCAGGCTAATGCTTTTCATGTGTGTGTGAATGAGTGTAAAGTGCTTTGTAGAACCACTAAGGTTAAAAAGCACTATATAAGTGCAGACCATTTACAGATTGACAGAATTCATTATGATGTGATGAAGGTTCATAGTTTGATACTAATTGGTAATAAATTAATATTATTTTAACTTAATAATGCTAATAGATATCATTCATAAATCCATTTAGATTAACTTGAAAGACTACATTTTCCCTACTTTTCTCAGACAGACAGAACAGTTTTGCAGGTAGTTGGGCACAGGTGGGTTGGTGAGATGAGGTTTCTGTGGAGGAGGTGGGGTGGGGGCTGCTTGGGGAGTGCAGGTGGTTGGGTGAACCAGATCCAGTTATTCTGGCCCAGTAGGACCTGATGATATGCTACTGTTTTCATACTTCAATTGTGATTAATATAATGTAAATCATATATTTGGATCAACAATTATATAGTTACTGCATGTTTTGATGACAGTGGGTTTATGAAACTGTAGGGGCATTAACCCTGGTGCTATTTTCAGTTGCTTCTTTCCAGACATTTCCCACTGAAGAGCAGTTAGCTCTGTCCAGCAATCAAAGAAGTATTCTGCTCCCCTAGGACAAGTTTTGATCCAGAAAGTTCAGAAAGTGCTTGAACTTAAGGGCTTTAATGAACAGTTAAGAAGGTATACTGTGTCAAAATGCTAGAGCCAGCAGCAAAGGAAAGATGTCAAATGTATTTAGAACTCATTAAGTCAAGAACTGCACATTCCTTGAACACTATACTTGGCCCATCTTTGTAAAGTGTGGCTGCAATTTGGTCCCTGCTTTTAAAAAAAATCCTAGATATGCCAGTGTTGTTTCCATGGACTGAAATTCCTCAAGGATCTGTGGCAGAGTGGTGTGTAAGTCTGTCGACACTATCTGGCTTTTACTACTCAAGACATGCTCAGAGAACATTTTGAAGTGTTTTTATTGTACATACAATAATATGCCCATGGATAGTCTGGCATATATATAACGTGTCAACGAATCTTTTATTGGTACTTTCGTCAATTGTCACATTTGGAGAGTAATTATTAAAATAATATGATGATATAATAATATAATTAATATAATATATAGTATATAAATATAGATTTGAATTCAAATCTTGAAAAAGACATCTTTTCACCTTTAAATTTTCAACCAAATTTATACTTCGAGGGACATCTTTTTATAGACATCTTTTAAACGACCTGAAAACGACAGCTTTTCACCTTTCAACCAAATCTCAACATTGTTGAGATGTCTGGCAAACTTGTCTTTTCAACATCTTTTCAATGAGTTGTTGCTGGGTGGGAATGCATGCACACATACACAAATGATCATGCTAATACACAAAATCTTGTGACGGTCAAGTTTTCACACAGCCCCGTGAATGACTGGAACATTACATTCCTGTTCTCTTGTCTTCTTGCCCTTTCTTGCTTTTTTTCTTTTTCAGCTATGTTTTAGAAGCCCTTGAGACATGAAGCAGAATGCAGTTGTGCACTGCGCACACACACACACACATACAGGCAGCTGACCTAAATGACTGGTCTTTGGCATAGCCACATTGTCTCATATCTTATTCATGTCACTGAGTGCTGGGGGAGAATCCTGTCGTAGTGTCTATATTTAAACCCACCCAGACAGTTACAGAGCTATTTATAGTACAGCCGAGGGGACAACAGTAGTCTAGAAAAGTATCTTTTCTAGGCAAGCACACACTTTTTCATCTTTATCTTTGTGAGGACCTTACATTGCCATAATTTTTTAATGCAACTAATTAATTAATTATGTATGCTGAGAGACAGATGGCACAGTACCAGCATGTAGTTTGTATTCATGTATGTATGTTAAAGTGTGCAGAGATGTTGGTGACAGAAACATGCCTGATTCATGCTGACAGACTCTAATCACAAAGAACACACACACAAACACACACACACACACGCACACACACACACACACACCAGCAACATAAACAGTATTTAAGACATACATATCATCCCAACCGTACATAGACACATGCTAATCTTGGTAGAGACAGCTGTATGTCCAAGCATATGACACTGTTGCTATGGAGACGCTGACGACAGGCTTTTTAGCATTGCAGAGATGGAAGGGTGTGTGTGTGTGTGTGTATGTGTGTGTGTGCGTTGTGAGCGAGGGTGAGTGTGACGATGATGACATTGGTGAAGAACCAGGACAAAACCACTACAAACAAAGGGTGTAGGCAATATAAGCATGAGTGGTGTAAACATAATATCCTGAAATAATTTACATTTATTTGTACTGTAACAGTCCACAATAACATACAATAAATTGAAAAGATTTCTTCTTAGACTTGTTCGTGTTAACGTTATTCATGCACACTTACAGGTGTGGCAATATAATAGTATGTCTTCATATCTTGATAATGTCTTAAGTAAATGTAGGGCAAGAGATTTTCAAAACAGGGCCATAATGAAACCCTCCTGTTGTGTTCCTGTCAAATTTGCTATTTTCTTTTAAATACGAGACTGAAAACATAACTCTAGTGGCATTAGGCTTAATTACCTCATCAAGGCTAGGCATTTGTACACATTTTAGTGTGCTTGATAATAAATGATAACTGGTTTTTACTGAGAATTGGCTTCTCCAAATTGCCCCTAGGTGAATGTTTAAATGAGTGTGTGAATGTCAGTGTGCACAATTCTTTGCGATGGACTTGCTACCCATCCAGGGTGTATTCCTGCCCATTGTTCCTGAGAGTGGGCCCCAACCCGTTCCAGCATGACAATGCCCCATGCACAAAAAGGCCAGAGAAATAAATGTTTTGCCAAGTTTGGAGTGGAAAAATTCATGAGATCTGAACATAGCCCTGACCTCAACCCTACTGAACAACTTTGGGATGAATTGGAATGCCAACTGCATACCATCCTCGCCCGACATCAGAACCTGGGCAAATCCCCACAGCTGCATTCCAAATCCCCACAGCTGCACTCCAAAATCTAGTGGAAAATCTTCCCAGAAGGAACGCAGGCTGTTATAGCAGTAAAAGACTAAATCTAGAATGGGATGTTCAATAAGCACAAATGAAGTTAAGTGTTTAAGTGTCCACATACCTTTGGCCATACAGTATATGTATTCATTGTCCACTTCAATAATTAGACATAAGTGCTTTGACTGTGGTATGGCTGTTGGTGCCTGGCAGCAACATAACTACTGATCTACTGGGATTTTCAGAACAGTCTCTGGAGTTTACACAGAATGGAATGAGTCAAAGTTTTGTTGATTGTTGATTGTTGATTAGAGAGGTCACGAGGAATAGCCAGAGTAGTTTTAGCTGACATAAAGTCTACAAAAATAAAATGACCACTGTTTACAACCATGGTGAGTATAAAAGCATTTCAGAACGCATTGTTCCTTTAGGTGGATGGGCTGCAAGAGCAGAACAGAACTGGTTTCTTCCTGACAGACTGTAAGGTACATAAATGTAGGTTATAGTGGGCACAGTTTCACAGAACCTGGGCTGCTGAAAATTGGACAAACACTATCAAATATTGAAACAAAAGGGGCAAACCAGAGAACAAAAAACATAAAACCAAAGCATGACCAACACTGCAGACCAGAACATGAGTAACAAGGGTTTAGAAGTCTAGGCAGAGAATGCAAACAAGACTTTCTGTAGCAATGAGCATTTGAATATAAAGACTGTAAATCACAGAGTCCAAATAAAGACCAGGCGAGCCTAATTAGAATGGCAGTGAGCCGGAGTGATTATACTTGGAGGAGATAGGGGAAGTGGGCATTGGAGAAATCCTGTGAAACTCTGCGCAAGATTAAACCCTGGAGTTGTGAGGAAGCAAAACCTCTACAGTACCTCCATGACTCCCTCTGCATGCAATACATAAAATCCAACTGTGCTTCAAATGACCCTTGTGAAAATTCAGGCCATGCATTTTCTGAGTTGCTCTTTGGAAAGATTCCTTCTAAATAGCTTGCTGTTATTCAGGTCATGTCTAATAATTGAAACTTGATCTGAAGTGTTGCCTCCCTCAACATACTGCTTAGTAAAATTAAATAATCATCAGTAATTGCGCCACATTCCGAGAAAATACCATTCAGAGAAAGAATATATTAATGCAAAAGTAAAGAGAGTGGGAAAAATAGAATGTTTAAATGGCTGATGGAATATAATTCTTTGCAGACAGAGCCTCTAGTCATTTCAGTAAGAAAGTGTGACTATGAAAATACCCACAAAAACTGGTGGACTTCTGCAACAAATTGGTATTCCTGGATAAAACACTTTTATATGAAAACACTTTTAATTGTACACATACTTATACTTTCCTCTGGTTCATAATTAAATAGTTTAAGGTTTTGACCATTATATCCACTCCTGCTTTATTGGTTCTGTTTTATACATTAACTAACAATTCATTGAACATGACCTTGAGATGCAGTTGTGTTCTAATTCTGACCCAGCAGCATCTGTAAAAATAGCTATCTTCACTATCATTTGCCATATTTTTCTTGCAAATAGAGTGCATTTTAAATGGTATTTTTTACTTTACTCATGAAATATATTATTTAACAGCAACAAGCATACTGCATTTGAATTTTTGTCCACACTTTACTCCCCATAAGCAATCACCATGGAAACCATTGTAGTTCACCATGGAAACATGATTTGGATGTCAATGGTGGAGGTGAATGGGTTTGTTGCGATTAAATGTGCAAGTATTCACAAGGCATTCATACATACACTCTATACACTTCCAAAGCTTGTCAGAATTTATGTTGAATGTATGATCAAAAGATTATAAAATATATGTGCAGTGTTTACCTACACACAGTGTGCTCTGCCCAGGTACAGTAAACTGATGTCTGCCCAAATATTTTGTCCCATTAAAAAATAATAATTTTAGTATGTATTATTTCAAAGAAAACAACAATAACAACAACAACAACACATTGTTTTCAATTTAGTGGTGACATGAATGAAAGGGAGAGAGGGGAGGGAAGAATAACGCAGCACTGTGAAAACTAGAAGAAGTACAGCAAAATGCGATTGCCTACATGTCATTCCATCTCATGTGATCCAATAATAAATTTTCCAAAAAAGTTTTTTCAGCGATTTCATCTATGTATTGGCATTGCAAAACCACCAGTTTATTTTTAATTTTACTTGGTTTAACTACGACGGCCATCTTTGTGTCATGGTACAAAGAAAAAACCTTGGTTATACAGCTGTTTACAGAAACCTCAATATCTTGGCTCAGAAAGGTCCTAGCTCCTTGGAACAAATACCACTCTAGAGTACATTACAAGGTAATAATTAAAAATTGCCCACTTATATCAAAATGTAATGCTCAAGCTTGCTCACACTTCCAATTTTAGGGTAATTTGAAGGTTTCCATACAATGGAAAGGGTTCAAGTCTCAGTGTTAAATTTTAGGGGGTACCTAGATAAATATAGTGTGCATGCAGAACATTTCAGGTTTTAAACTTCTCTTTTTTTATGTATGCAAGAAATTGCAATCAAAAAAATCCCCTCAATTTTGGGTTGAATATTTCTGGTGGGGGACCAGATACAAACCTGAAATTTTCACCTTTCAATAAGTGCTCTATAGTAGCATTCTTCTGTAAAAAAAAAAAAAAAAAAAAAAAAGAGCTTGAGAAAAAAAAAGAAAAGTATTTTAAAGTAATTATTTTTATTATTTACATACAATAGCTTATTGTCAATAAGGACTAAGATGCTACTACATTTGATATCGACAACAGTGAAGACTGGCAACAGGTTCTTCATATCTGCAAAGTTTAGCTACAGCCTCCAAGCTTACCTGTCTGTAATTTTCTAGTAATCCTGAAGACATTGGTTAGCTTTTTCAGGACAGTGTATATTATATAAATATATAATAAAATAAATAAGATTAATAAAATTTGTGTAATTAATAATAATTCTTTTATTCATTTACAATAAATAATTAATAACTATTTTTTGAGACAAAGAACAATAGCCCAGCCAGAGGTCATAAGTAAAAATATATACACTAATCAGCCATAACATTAAAACCACTGACAGGTGAAGTGAATAACATTATCTCATTACAGTAGCACCTGTCAAGGGGTGGGAAATGTTAGATAGCAAGTGAACAGTCAGTTGATGTGTTGCCTGGGCAAAATGGCGAAGCCTTATAATATGAGTGACTTTAACAAAGACCAAATTGTGATGGCTAGACGACTGGGTCAGAGCATCTTCAAAAGTACAGGTGGGGTGTTCCCAGTATCTAGTCATCAGTACCTACCAAAAGTGGTCCAAGGAGGGACAACCAGTGAACCAACGACAGGGTCATGAGCGCACAAGGCTCACTGATGCAAATGGGGAGAAAAGTCTAGCCCATCTGGTCCCATCCCACAGAACAGCAACTATAGCACAAATTGCTGAAAAAGTTAATGCTGTGATAAAAAAGGTGTCAGAACACACACTGCATTGCAGCTTGCTGTGTATGGGGCTGCGTAGCTGCAGACCGATTAGAGCCCCAATGCTGACCCATGTCCACCACCGAAAGTGCCTACAATGGGCATGTGAGCATCAGTACTGGACCATGCAGCAATGGAGGAAGATAACCTGGTCTGATGAATCATGTTTTCTATTACATCATGTGGATGGGCAGGTGCCTGTGCATCACTTACCTAGGGAAGAGATGGCACCAGGATGCACTATGGGAAGAAGGCAAGCCAGCAGAGGCAGTGTGATCCCCTGGGCAATGTTCTGCTGGGAAAGCTTGCGTCCTGGCATTCATGTGGATATTACTTTGACATGTACCACCTACCTAAACATTGTTGCAGACCAAAATACACCCCTTTATGACAATGGTATTCTCCATTTTTCATTTTTCAAAATGCCTTTGGAGAAACTGTAAGTAAACAGATTAGGCAAGCATTGTTTGATTGGCAAAGTACCGATCATATGATGGGACAAACACAGACCCATATGTTTATGTGGCTTGAATGTTAAATCTGGCTAATGGCAAGAACAATTATTCTGTTTACCCTACCTACTTTTCAGAAGAGACACGAGATAGTTACATACTTGAAACACTTGGCTTAAAAACATAGGAAGCACAAATGGTCTTACCTATCTGTCTTTCAGTGACTGAATGTGTGTGTGTGTGTGTGTGTGT
>JAOUWY010000030.1:14505136-14519626 GCA_025728095.1 Prietella phreatophila
TTTTTTTTGTTGATATTTTGTCTCTCACTGTTCAAATAAACCTAACATTAAAATTATTGACTGATCATTTCTTTACCCCCCCCCCACCAGCAGAGGTCCTGATATCCTATCCCTTGGTCTAAACTGACCATTGACCTGAAATTCCTGCTTTCTTCTGCATCATATTTATCACAGTTCCTGCATTTCCTGTGTTTAATTCACAAAAGTTGTAATAACTGTATTTTATTGTCTGTTTATGCAAGAGATACATAACAGTAAATGTAAGATAATACCTATTAAAAGAAATGAACATCCAAACTAATGTTAGCCTCCACAGTTCACTGCAAAATAGCTTGTGCTAACAGGGTCTTTATTTGAAACAGTCTTGAAAATGACACTTACATTAAATTTTGTGATCATGTGATTTTCTTTGACAATGTATCATGTCTGACTTTTCTCTTTTTTATCACAATAACCCATATACTCCATATACTATAACAGTAAGTGTTTCTTAATGAATATTATCCATCTTATCAGAATGTAAAAGCATGTTTAAATTATTATTATTATTATTATTATTATTATTATTAATAAATAAAATATTTAATTTAATTTAATTAATTAAGTAATTTATTTATTAGGTGTTTGTTATTATCCATTGCCTTTCCTTTTCACACATTGTTCTGTATGGCTTGAATAATGTTGCAGGCTACAATTTCTCCCAGTCTTGTGTGGTTTTGGTTTAGATAGCTTTTCTGGTGTTCTGGTGTGAAATGTATGGGTGGAACTGGCTGTGAAAAAGATTTGCTAACCATCGTCTCCTGAGATCATTCTGAGAAGAGAAGCTGTGGAACTTAACTATGCTTTCACAAAGGCAGTGTTTAGACACTGTGTTTAGATTTAATTGAACCCTACTACATTTTACCCTATGCTGAGGTTTGTTTGTGTATTGTTAATTGCCCTAAACAACCTCATGAGTTCAGGGATGTATTCCACAAAATTAGCCAATAAATTATATTTGAAATAGCCTCACTTGACATAGTAATAAGTCAATCCGGCCTCACTGAGTTCCATCAATGAAGTTCACATGTACACTATATACAGTGCTGTGATTTCTTCTGTTTTCTGTTTCAGAAATTAAAACCAAATCTAAGATAAAACAAACACAACACACAAAGTTTTTAAATTATAATTCTATTTATTGAAGCAAAAAAGTTATCCAATACCAAATGGGCCTGTGTGAAAATATATTTGGCCCCATAGTTCCTAATTCAGCTGGACTAGACGCAACCAGACCTGATTACTGCGAACCCTGTTCAGTCAAATCAACACTTAAGAAGAACTTTTTCAACAACATGAACTTGGTTAAAATGTCTTACCCAGTAACACACTATGCCAAGTTGAAAGAGCCATTATCTCCAAATGAAAAAAATTGGCACAGTAGTGAACCTTCCCAGAAGTGGCCGACCTTCCAAAATTTCTCCAAGAGCACAGCAATGACTCATCCAGCAATTCATTAAAAAGCCAAGTACAACATCAAAGGAACTACAGGCCTCTTCTGTATCAATAAAGGTCACTCTTCATGACTCCACTATCAGAAGACACTGGGCAAAAATGGCATCCATTGAAGAATGGTGAGGTTAAAACCACTGCTAACCCAGAACATTATTAACTCTCATCTCAATTTTGTCAAAACACACCTTGATGATTATCCAACCTTTTGGGAGAATGTTCTGTGGACTGATGAGTCAAAAGTGGAACTGTTTGGAAGAAATGGAAGACAGGGGTCTCTACCAGAAAATCCTAAAGGGGAATGTCTGGTCTTTAGTAAATTGAAACTCAAGCGCAACTGGACTATAGAGCAAGACAATCATCAAAAGCATAGGAGTAAATCCTAGTCCTAGCAGTACAGGAAGTGAAAGGCTGATCTTCAATTATCTGAAGTGTTTGGTTGCAGTTATTGCTGCTAAAGGTGGCACAACCAGATTTTAAGTTTTAGTGGGTGCAAATAGATTTTCACATTGGTGATAAGTATTAGATAACTATATTTGCTTCAAAAAAAAAAAAAAAAAATCTGTATTTTGTTTACTCAGGTTGCCTTTGTTTAAGTTATTACTATGTTAATTGAATCTCTCTACATAATTTAAAGGAGAAGATTAGATATTTGTTTCAATTAATTTTACTATAAGCAATGAAATCACATTTTGATGAGAAACGAAATATATTTATTTAAATATGACATATATTCAAGCACTAGCAAGAGTGCGGTTATCAGTTATATATTTTGGCATGGATTTGATAAGGCACAAACCTGCAGGGTGAGTGCCATAGCTAATCACAGCCTAACTGATATTCATTATAGCTGCACAATTTGCTTATGCGATATTACTTTTATACAACAGTGTATATACAAGAAATTTATATTGATTAACTAATATATCGGACACAATATGGCCAAATGTTCTGTTTATTTTTGCGCCTCTAGCAGAAACAGATCTAAAAGAAGCCATACTCACTTTATAGTTGTCAGTAAGCTTGCTGGCTCACATTGATTTGTACATTCATGTTAAGGGTGCTTCCTGTAAAATTGGCGTCGCTTCTTCCTTTTCATCTTTATCTGATGAGCTGTCATATGTTAAGCTATATTCATCAAAGGTATATTTTGCCATGTCTGATGTCTCTAACAGTACTGTAGTACTAGTAGAAGTACAGTGCCTTGTGAAAGTATTTACTCCCTTGGCATTTTTCCTATTTTGTTGCCATACAATCTGGAATTAAAATAGACTTTTGGGGGGTTTGTATCATTTGATTTACACAGTATACTTATTTTGTATTGACTACGAAGTATTTTGTATTGTGAAACAAACAAAAAATAAGACAAAAAACTGAAAACTTGAGCGAGCATAACTACCCCACACCCCCCTCCAAAATCAGTACTTTGTAGCGCCACCTTTTGCAGGAATTTCAGCTCTCTATAAGCTTGGCACATCTACCAAGTGGGATTTTTGCCCATTTTTCAAGGCAAAACTTCTCCAGATCATTCAAGTTGGATGGGTTCCACTGGTGTACAGCAATCTTTAAGTTATACCACAGATTCTCAATTGGATTGAGGTCTGGGCTTTGACTAGGCCATTCCAAGACATTTAAATGTTTACTCTTAACCACTTGTTTTAGCAGCATGCTTAGGGTCATTGTCCTGCTGGAAGATGAACCTCCATCCCAGTCTCAAATCTCTGTAAGACTGAAACAGGTTTCCTTCAAGAATTTCCCTGCCATTCATCATTCCTTCAATTTTGACCAGTTTCCCAGTCCCTGCTGATGAAAGACATTCCTACAGAATGATGTTGCATCCATCATGTTTCACTGTGGGGACGGTGTTCTCAGAGTGATGAGAGGTGTTGGGTTTGCACCAGACATACTGTGGCATTTTCCTTTATGGCCAGAAAGCTCAATTTTAGTCTCATCTGACCAGAGTACCTTCTTCCATATGTTTGTGGAGTCTCCCACATGCCTTTTGGCAAATAGCAAATGTGTGTGCTTATTTTTTTTTTTAAGCAGTGGCTTCAATTCTGGCCACTCTTCTTAAAGCCCAGCTCTGGAGTGTACGGCTTAAAGTGGTCCTCTGGACAGATATACCAATCTCCGCTGTGGAGCTTTGCAGCTCATTCAGAGTTATCTTTGGTCTCTTTGTTGCCTCTCTGATTAATGCCCCCCTTTTCTGGAGTGTGAGTTTTGGTGGAAGGTTTGCTGTGGTGCCATATTCTTTCCATTTTTTAATAATGGATTTAATGGTGATCCATAGGATGTTCAAAATTCTGGATATTTTTTATAACCCAACTCTGATCTGTACTTCTACACAACTTTGTCACTGATTTGTTTTCAGAGCTCCTTGGTCTTCATGGTGACGCTCGCTTGGTGGTGCCCCTGCTCAGTGGTGTTGCAAACTCTGGCCTTTCAGAACAGGTATACTGAGATATACTGAGATCATGTGACACTTAGATAAGCACACACCTGGACTTCATTGAACTAAGTATGTGACTTCTGAAGGTAATTGGTTGCATTGGTTGAATTTTTTAAAACAAGGTTTTTTTTTTTTTTTCATTTCACTGCACCAAGTTGGTCTATTTTGTGTATGTTTATTACATGAAATCCAAATAAAAATACATTTATATTACAGGTTGTAATGCAACAAAATAGTAAAAATGCCAAGGGGTTTGAATACTTTTGCAAGGCACTGTAGTGGAACTTTACATGGTGAACACAGAGGAGTGGAGTGATATGCACAGTGAAATGCCCCAGTGTGGTTATAGGAAATATAAGTGCTCTTAGAATACTGCTTGACTAATCAAATTAGTGCACCAGAACTGATTGTTGATAATTTCTGTTAAATCTGACTGACCACATTTTCACTTTTTTCAGTGTGCACTAGGGTGGAGAAATTGTTCTTGTGCATTATTTCCATCCGACGGGACTAGACGAGTGAGTGGGAAACATAATTCATCAAGTTAAACCAAGCTTCAGAACTGAACATTCAGAATTTTTGCGTAGTAATTCCGCAAGTCTTATGATTAGCTTTGTCTGTGGAACCTAAATTGATGAAAATTAGCCAGGCTTGTTGTAATAAGCCTGACTTATCGAGTTAGCTCACTTTGTAGAATACTTCCCAGGATGTTATATTATGTGTCAATTATTTTGGCAAATATTTTTCTCTCAACATTTTGTCTCTCAATTATTATAAAAAAAATATATTTCAGAAACCAAGAAATATATATATTAACTTTTTTGTTTGATATATGTAGGAAGGGGTTAATACATCACAAGCTTTGGGGGAAAAGACAATCCAAATTATTTTTCTGCTTTTGACAGTTTAGCTACAACAGCAGTAAAAGCATTCACCCAAAAACTAAATGATTAGAAGAATGCTTGTAATGGTTGAAGAAAACAAAATCTGTTGATATTATTAATTTCCATTGAAATTGAAAATAGATATTCAAATAATAGTTGCATTGGTCCACAGCCAAGGATCCCAAAAATGATAGATTGCACTAGGTTACTGGTTCACAGTGCTGGCCTTGGAATATTTCCTGCTCCCATACACCTGATTAAACTAATCCGCTAATTAATAGTCATATCTGAGTTAAAGTGCTTGTCCTATAACAGGGAAAACACTCAAATGTGCAGGACAGGAGATACTTCAGGACCAGTATTGGCAAGCTGTACTGCAGGTTACTTAATGCTAAGCAAAATAAAAATAAATAAATAAATAAATAAATAACGACTTACCTCCCGCAGACATCTTGAAAATCGTATTGCACTTTGTAAAATTTTATTTCTCAGTTTTAAGTTGGCTTGGTTCTGAAAAAAATAAAATAAATAAAGTTATTGTAGATCACTAAAATATACCATAGTAATAATGAATATCTCCTGGCATATTTACACATTTACTTAAACTATCATCCAAAACACTTCTTTCAACTAATATTTGCTTCATGAAGTAATATTGTATTCTAACAGTTGCAAATCCAGTAGGATCTTCAGTGACTCTGAGTACCAAAGAGGCTTGTGTGATGATGGCAGGGAAACAGAGAACCTTATATAACCAAAGACCACATGGACATGGTGATCTAATCCCTGTTATTCACGTAATAAAACCAGTCCATCTTTCTTTTGCAGAAATCTGATGTTGAAATACTTTTATAAATCATGAGCTAATCTAACTGTCATCAAAATATTAATATTTTAAATTATTACATTTCTTTTGATTATTTTAAAATTCTTTCCCTATTGTTTTTAAAGCTTCACTGGGAAATTTTATTGCATGATATGTGTTACAGCACCTATCTACATTCAGAAAAGAACTGTTTTGGAGGCTATGACCTCCAAAACAATTAACCAATAAAGATATATTAAGATTTTGATTTCATTTATGCTGCATGTGCAGTAATATGAAACAGATGATGAAGCTTTTAATGGCATTCTACAGTTATGAGATCCTTCTCGATGCATCAGCGGCTATTTAGGCTCTGCTTTTGATAGGTCACATACCTAATAAACCTATGAGAGATATACTGGCAGGCATAACAGCTGAATAATTAAATAGAGACAAAAGATTACACTGAGACCCTTGTTCAACACTGAAAAACGTTTTTGATTCCTTACTGTATTTTATATGAATATTGTTCTATTGACTGAATGAACAAAAATCAACTCATGCAAACTGTAGACATTCAGTGATTTCATTCAAGACAATTGCACCTCAACAATATGCTTTTTAGTTCTTGATATAAATAGCCAGATCAAAAATTAGTACACAGAATACACATAATATCTGATGATTCCCATGTGCTGTGTTCAATTCAAGTCTCAAGTCTGACTCGTCAATTAAAAATACTAATTATTTGGGAAATTGTTTAGTTTTGATACTAAACATACATCAGCACCCTCAATCTATTCACTTGGTTGTATTTATTAATATTATGTAACATATGTAATAAGTTTCTCCTGATGTAGGTTAGGAATCCTGATTAATTTTTCCATTCATCATCCATTCATTTTCTAATATGCATAACAACCCATTTTCTGAAATGTATGAAATATAAATGAGTGTTATTTTTAACCAAACAATCTGGTTAGGTCATCTGGGAAGTTTCCTAGATGCATAGTTGTACATGAGAACCGTAGAGCTTACCTTAAAATCCTTGTACTGCCGTTCTGACTCCTGTATTTTAGTGCAATTGCTCCTTTTAAAGCAACAAAATATTGGTAGACCAAAAGAACAACCCCATAGGTCGCGAAGTCAGTCAGCTGTCAAGGGTGTTTATGGCTTTTATTTGGGTGAGGCTGACATTAAGGAGGAGGTCTTGCACATGGTCTATTCATATTTCCTAATAAAGAATGAGATCAAAATTTAAGATTATGTGATGATGATTTTTGCCTTTTCCCCACTTTAAAGAGAACATAGTCACATCCTGTTCTGTTGAAATTATACACACTACCAGGTAGAAATGTGGACATATTAGATTTAATATGTATTTTTCATTGTACTAAAGACATTTTGATAAGAGCTTATGAAGACAATGTGAACAGTGTCTACATGTATTTACAATTTAATGATTTGGTGTGTATTTGATATATGTTGATTTTCTTGGTAACTGCATAACTCTGTATGTGTTATTTCATAATGATTATGTCTTCATTATTATTCTCAAATAGTGGAAATAGTGAAAATACAGAATCCATTCACTCAACATCTCACTCAACATAAGAGTATCTAAAGCACACAGTTCACTAAATGTTTCACTAAAAGATTAACTGTCGACAACCAGCAAATACAGGGATACTGTACATCCCAAAGAGGTGTGACTGACTCCGTCAAAGAGAGCAGGAGCGATAGGTTCAGCATTTCTGAGCTGCAGTAAAATATGTTATCAGCACTATTTATGAATTCCATTATATTTTCCATATTTGCAAAATTGAAAACTTTACAAAGCGGCACATTGTGGCTTAGTGGTTAGCACATTTGCCTCATACCTCCAGGGTCTAGGGTGTACCCTGCCTTGTGCCCGATGATTCCTGGGATAGCTCCAGGTTCCCCACGACCCTGAAGAAGGAATAAGAGGTTGAAGATGGATGGATGGACAACTTTACAAAGTTTGTAACAACTTTTGTAAATGAACAACTTTTCTAGATGATCAAAAATAGTAAGATGCCTGAAGAATAAGGAAACCAAAAACCAGGGTATGATCATGGATTTTATACTAATGTGTACATAACCAACGCTGATAAGAGAAAAACACAAGAGAAATCATAATCAAGGACAGAAACATCCATCCATCCATCCATATTCTATACTGCTTATCCTTTTCAGGGTCACGGAGAACCTGGAGCCTATCCCAGGAAGCATCGGGCACAAGGCGGGGTACACCCTGGACAGGGTGCCAAAGGACAGGAACATCTTGACCCCAAAACAGCACAAATAACATTAAATTATCGATATTCATTGAATCACTATCTAGATATTGTTTTTAAACCATTGTACACATTGTCATTTTACACTATAGCTCATATAAGTGAGAAAAGTGTCTTCATTCAGTATGACTGAGAACATATTGTTGTTTTGTTGTCCCAATGAATATTTTTGCATCAGCCTTTGTGTAAGCTTAGGCTTTGTCACAAAGTGGTGTTTTAACAGTTATAAATGAGTAGATACTTTTCGTCTTAGTATCTGTCCTACCACACATCTCCAGTGTCAGCAAGCACTCCATAACACATTATGGCCATCTCAGTTAAGCGTCTAGTACACAGTCCAAAATATCCTCTTAATAAATATCAGTCCAAATGTCAATCATCTTCCACAAGGCCATAATTTATTATGTAATATCAGTAGCCAAAAACTCCATTCAAAACATGATATTAACATACACTCATAAGCCACTTTAATAAGAACAGATGTACATCTGCTTAGCTGTTGGAAGCCATTGCAACTAAACTCAATAAAAAGCTCCACAGGTCTTTAGTGTTAGTATTATGAGGTCTATAACCTCATCTCTGTGTCATGTATTCACACACTGTATCCAGTATCTGACTGTTGTGATTCCAATTGCACTGGATAAGATGTCCCATTTACAGCATAGTAACGTCATGTAATATGATCGATTGTGGTCCATCTTTGTTAGACAATTAAAGGATCTGAAACAACACATTTAGGTTTGAGGATTTTTCCACTCACACCCAGGGAGTGTGTGATATAAAGCACTTATAAAAGAAATAACTGGAATCTGCATAGAAATGTTGAATGTTGAACTGATAGCAAATCTTACTTTGTAAAGTAATGCTTATGGGCTGTTTTGGCATTTCTCCTGTAACAGGGTTGTATTTCACATCAACAGGTGTTACCCTGACAGCTTTCTCTTAAAACTTCAGCATCCTCTGTGCCCTATCCGTGAAAACCCCCTTTGAGCATGGCAGGGCAAACAAAAATATAATTATCACAAGAAGTACTAGGCAGTGGGTAAAGTATCATGTCTGATGTTTATTTGACATCTGACTACTCCAGCCAGCTGGAGTATAAAAACTGCTCACACTCGTAAATTATTCTAGACTCTTTAGTAAAATGCATACTTCTAAATTGTTCAATTCAGTGTCAGTATGTTCATCACCCCTAATAGCTGTACACATACAGTACATGCATTTTATTTTGAGTAATTCATGAAAAAAATGGCCAAAAATGCATAAACATGATTTAAAATTGAAATATTGGATGTTATGAGTGTTCTAGTGTTCATGTTAAATGATATACAGACCCCAGAAGTAAAATAAATTGAAAACCATTCTGAAATGGTGTCCTCAGTGCATGAGAAGATGAACAGGATAATTTTCACAGCACTAGGATCAGGTAAGGACATACGCAGGTTTTAATACCTATCACCTAGAGAACACACGTGTAAGCTCTATAGCTTATAGCCTGTAGATTTCTGCAATGATAAGGATAATTGCTAAAATACTATGTTGTGTATGGTCAAACATATGTGGACACCTGACCTTTGCATCCATATGTGGGTCTACCTATAGTATAGTGTTGCCACAAAGTTGGAAGCACACAATTGTGTAGAATGTCATTGTATGCTTTAACTGTAACATTTCCCTGGAACTAACTTTGGTGCCCAACATGACAATGTAACTGTGCACAAAATGAAGTGCATAAAGGCAAGTATTGTCAAGGCTGGAGCGGAAGTGACCTGCAAACAGCCTTGACATCATCCCCACTGAAAACCTTCGGGATGAAATGGAACACTGACTGCATGCAAGGCCTCCTCCCTGGACATCAAAGCCTGACCTCACTAATGCTCTTGTAGCCGAATGGGTACCAATCCTCATAGCCACACTCCACAATCTAATAGAAAGCCTTTCCAAAAGAGTGGAGACTGTTATAGAAGCAAAAAGGGGACTAACTACCTATTTATGCCCATGGTTTTGTAATATATTCATTAAGAAGATATGGGTGTGATGGTCAGGCGTTCATACACTTTTGGCCATATAGTGAACACTCACCTGTCCACGGACACTGGAAGTGAGGGTGCTGACTGTCAGGATTCCTTTACCTGCACTTGAAACAACAACAACAATAATAAAGTGCATGTCACATGTTTGCTGTTAAAAATTCTATCATTATTTTATAGGAACACCAGCTCATTCACGTAATTATCCAAATCATGTGGCAGCAGTGAAATACATAAATTAATGCAGACACAAGTCAAGAGCTTCAGTTAATTTTCACATGAAACATCACAATGGGTAAAACGTGACCTCAGTGACTTTGACAGTGGTATAGTTGTTGGTTCAGGCTGGTTTTAATATTTCAGCACCGCTGAACACCTGGGAGTTCTGACTTACTGGATAATTGCATGGCTAAGCAGGTGTACACGTGTTCTTTGGGTGACTGATATTGCATATTATATTTGCAAAATTATGGTGCTGCAGAAGATGATTCATTGACATTTGGGCTGATATTTATTAAGAGGATATTTTGGACTGTTCAGTAAAAATGCACACTTGACATGTAACTATTAGCAGCTTAACTGAGATGGCCATAATATGGTGTTATGGGATGCTTGCTGACACTGGAGATGTGTGGTAGGACTGATACTAAGACCAAAAGTATCTACTCATTTAGATTAATAACACCACTGTGTGACAAAGCCAAAGCTTACACAAAGGCCTATACAAAAAATTTTATTGTAACAACAAAACAGCTATCTTCTCAGTCTTCTCAACCATACTGAATGAAGACACATTTCTCTCTTATGCGCTATATTGAAAAATGCCAATGACTACAATGGTTTTAAAATAATATCTAGGTAGAAGTAAATTATGAAAAACTATTTCAACACCTCATCTTATATGTAAACCCAAGTGGTGATCCTCCACATACTGCACTACTACCTTATATGGATCATGCTGGTTTCCTTCAGGACTCGTGGACGCTGTATATCAAAGTTGTGTGAGATGTTTTTCCATGATTATTTGATGAAAGATTTATGATTCAGTCATTTAAGATAAATTCAATCTGATTTTTGCTTACTCATGATTCATATGTGTCTGTCATTTGTTCTGTTTTGGGGTCAAGATGTTTCTGTCCTTGATTATGTTTTCTCTTCTGTTTATCTCTTATTAGCTTTGGGTATGTACACATTAGTATAACATCTTTGTTTGTACCCTGGCTCTTCGTCTCCTGGTTCTTCAGTCATCTTACTTCTGGTGAAACTGCAGTATTTTTGTAACGAATTGGGACTGGAAGCAGATGCAGGTGCAGATCGAAGTCTTTATTGTACACGTAACTCTACAAACAAAGAAAACACGGTCTCAACAGGATAACGAGAAACTGGAATCATGGCATGAAACAAGAGCAGGACATGGAAACAAGACCGCTTAGCATGTTAACGCATAAACTCACACTTGACATAGCTAACATAAGCATCTACACTACAAACAATAATACTGCGGGCAGTGCCCATAAACCGTAGGGGTTTAAATAGGCAACATAATCAAACTAAAGCATTTACGCCTGGGGCAAATTAAGGACATCCTCAAACATAAGTCAATGTCTCAATCAGGAAGCGAAAGAACCAAAACAAAGTCACATATCCACTTAGAAACTGTGCCACAGCGCCATATGCCGGCAGTGGCATAACAATTTTTGCACAACCAGAAAAGATTTGCAAAATTGTTGCAAACGGTTGTAATATGTCCTGATGTTGCACCTCCCCCACACAATGGACATACTTTGTTGTAGATCAGAAATGCTGAACCTATTGCTCCTGCTCACTTTGAGGGAGTCACTCACACCTCTTTGGGATGTACAGTATCCCTGTATTTGCTGGTTGTAAACAATTGATTTTTTAATGACACTTTTAGTGAATTGTTTGCTGTAGCCCCCTCCATCTGCTGTTGCAGTTTTGAATCCTGGTAATAACAGCAGGATTTTTACCTACTACATACTGCTCACAACATCTAAAGCTTTCTTTCTAAATTCCTCTAACACTGTATGAACCCCTATGTACCCCCAGGCGCTATAAGACTGCACATCAGGTTTAGAGGAAGGTGTCCACTATCGGAAGCAGGTCTTTTATTTTCTTAACACCTAAAAATTGTGAAAACACTACCTCAGTCTCTAAGGGACTGTCTTCCATTTTCTTTTTTGGAGCTACACTATACGTTTTCCTGTTCAAATGTTTGGATTAGAGGGGAAACTGAACTGAAAGTACAGAATATTCATGCTTTGTTTTAAAGGATGGTCTCATTGCTCTCATTAATGTTGCTGTAACATTACACAGATATTGCTGCAGGTCTACTGTCTGACTAACTCTGGCTCCTTATAACCTAATTTGAAGAGAAGTTGTAATATGGGTCCTCTGTAATATGTTCTCTCATTATTGATGCACTGCCATGAAAGGCTATTTATGCTTTGCATATGCTGCATTGCATCATAGTTGTACTTTTTCTCTGAGTAAAAATGCCTTATGACATTCTAGGCCTCTCTCGATTTCCTTTATAGTGCTAGAGGTGCATCGCAACTAGGATCCCATGGTACCCAGTGAAAAGCATGAAAACATGTGACATGTTTACTCCAGGTGGACAGAACATGCAGTCAGAAATGTGAACTGTAATAGTAAAATTCTTTAAAATTATTTATTTATTTATTGGACAGACTCTGGCTTAGTGGTTAGCATGTTCGCCTCATGTTCGACTCTCGCCACAGCCATGTATGTGCAGAGTTTGAATGTTTCTTCCGGGTACTCCATGTCCAAAGACACGTGTGGTAGGCTGACTGGCATTTCCATATTGTCGATAGTGTATGTATAGGTGTGTGTATGTGATTGTGCCCTGCAATGAATTGGCACCTCATCCAGGGTGTACCCCAAGGCTTGTGCCTCATGCGCCCTGGATTAGGCTCCAGGTTCCTCTTGACCCTTTAGGATAAACGGTATAGAAAATGGATGGATAGATGGATTTTTTTTTCCTGAAAGAAGAGTGAAAATGCTCACCCTCTTGGACCATTCTTTGGAGGCTTGCAAATTATCTTTTTCAAATCACCAAAATGAGCTTGATGCAAAGCAAAATTAATCTACCAAAATGTATATTAATTATTTGTATGAGGAAATTACCTAAAATACCATGTACCTAGCCACATGTCTAGAATAATGTAAAGCTCACCACCATTGGACCCAGTGACCATTGTAGCAGTGATATATTCAAGTGCGTTTTCTCTAATATAATGTATACCCATCCAAAGGTTGTCTGGTTTTAGCATCTGCTAGAACAATGCTACCTGTTTCAGTTTGTGATGCCAACTGTAAAATGTGATAGATGAGGAATAATAGTGTATTCTAACATTGTTTTTTTTTTTCTTTTAAATTTGGGCTGGGAAACCTAGTGAAATCAAAACAACAACATTCTTGACTATTCTTTGTGTATTTTCTGTCTGTCTAACATACACTGGCAAGGAAAAATGCACTGAGATGGCAATAGGGAAGAAACCGTGAGACGATCCAGAATCAAAAGGACCCCATCCTCTTCTGGGGGACTCCAGATAGTGAAAACATAAATGATTACTCTTCTACAATTGTATACTATAGTGTCAAGCAGTGATAAATGTGTTGGAAAGATCTTCAGTATAAGCATCAGTGTCATTCATGATTTCAGTAGAGTTTTAGCTTTAAGCCTATAATGTCTATCTGAAGTTATCCACTGTATAATGAAAGAGATTTGAGCACATTTTTTAGGTATACTTTAGACACAGTGTGTAGTGTGTAAGTTAATCTTTATTTGTTCTGTTCTGTCTGATTGCATGAAAAGGCCCTGATAGCCCCCTTATATTTCATAATAAATCACTACATCTCCACACACAAGAGCTGAACTCCAAGAGACACTGTGTGGATAAACATGTAATGTGAAACTTCATCTGACAGCCATATTTCACTTAGTGCCCCATAGACACTTCTGGGTGTGTCATGAAATACCAGCCGCCTCATATCCTGGTAGTAAACCCCATGCAGTCTATCTGTCTCATGTGGCACTAATATTCAGGTTTTAATTGATATTACTCAATATTAGTCTGAAAATGTTTTAGCATTTCAGTTATTATAGAAAAAACAGTCATGAGACTGGAACATTTTTAAAGCTCATAATTAAATTTATTTGCTTGAAGAGGCTTGAAAGGTTTGCCACAATACACACTTTTGTATGGAGGGGATTTTACTATGGTGAATTCTATATAAATGTAACCCATCTTTTCATCCCAATTGTTGCCTTACATGTAGTAAGGTTAATGAAACACAACACTGGAGCAGACAAACAGCTTTCTATAGCTTCCAAACTGTAGTCACTGTAGCCACTGTAGTGAATCGTTTTTGACAAGAAGCACATTATCAGTATTCTGTAAGATATGTGCAGAAAATCTTCTTTTATTACTTGCATAAATGTAGGCTAGTTTTATATACTGTAGATATTTAC
>JAOUWY010000030.1:14544059-14554524 GCA_025728095.1 Prietella phreatophila
ATGGTAGGCCGATTGGTGTGTGTCTAAATTGTCCATAGTGTGTTATTGTGCCCTGCGATGGAATGGCATCCTGTCCAGGGTGTACCCCGCCTCATGCCCGATGTTTCCTGGCATAGGCTCCAGGTTCCCCGCGACCCTGAAGAAGGAATAAGCGGTTGAAGACTGTCTTGCTGAAGACAATAAGGCTGGCGGTGTGGGTCCTATGCCACAGCTTAATTGCCACGTCACCTGATCATGGCAGGCCTAGAAGTAGAGGCATGATTTTACACAAGCTTCAGATACCGGTCACGCATGCAAGGGAGCTTCCTAAACGTCTAAATTCCCTTTAAAAGGGAACCCAGTATTTCTTTAGACCTTTGAATGTGTATATGGGTTCTCAAGACATCCCAGAAGTACCATGTATGGAAAGTACTATGTATTTATCCTCAGAAGTCACCCTTTCTCTCTCTCTCTCTCTCTCTCTCTCTCTCTCTCACACACACACACACACACATACACTCCTTGACACCCACTCCTTGACACCCACCCCAACTGTCACCTCATTGCATTTCTGTTTTATTATCAGCACACTCTCATGTTCCCTTGCAGAATATTGGGAGTTATTAATGGAAGACTGTAAGCGGTGGACATGGTTGATGTAATGAGCACAATGTCCAGTGTCAAATGTGTTTTCAACCTTTTAAGAGAACATATGCGTCATAATCAGATTTCATCATTACACACTGTATGTTAACACTGCATAAGAAGAAAGTCCTATGTTTATTTGACTTTAATCTGTGTTAATCTGATGATATTTATTCTTCTCCAGCAAAAAGGCAAATGATAAGCACTAAATTCAGAAAATAATTTAACTATGTAAGCCTAATTCATAAGTCACAATGTAAATTTCAAAATATCTTGTGAATTATAGCCATAATAAGCTACAACTAAATAGCCTAAATATATGTTTGCAAGCTATATGGTACAATATGAACTTATTTACAACTCTTTCATACTTTTCACTTTTGTGTAGTGTTTCCAAAAATTTGATTTCTAAATCGAATACCAGCACAAATCTAAAAATGCTAAATAGTCTGCAGTTACTGTAAATGAGAGTGCTTAGACACCTTAACAGGTTGTTGGACTTGGCTAATTGAAAGGAAACATGGCCACAACAAGAGTGTGGCAAAAGATGTTGGCTGGCCCAGTCAGCTGTGTCTAAAATTTGGTGAAGGTATAAACAAAATGAAACATATAAAGATACCTTCCTGAAGAAAATAATCAAATTTCCCCACTCATTCATGATATAGGGTTGCATGTCATGTAAAGGACTAGGGGAGACCTCAACATTCAAGGCACAGGTGTACACTGAAATTCTGGAAACGTTTCTCATTCCATCGATAGAAAATAGGTTTGGTGATAATGAAGTTTCCAGAATGATAATGCATCTTACCATAGAGCAAAGAGTGTTAAAGCTTTTCTTCAGGTGAGCCATATCAACTCAGTGACATGACCAGCAAACAGTCCAATCTGATTAAAATTGGATGTTGGAAATTAAAAAAATTGGTCCATGACAAGGCTCCATCCTGCAAAGCTAATCTATCAACCACTATTAGAGAAAGTTGGAACCAGCTTGATGGAGAATATTGTTTTTCATTAGTGAAGTTAGTGCCTAAAAGAAGAAAAGCCCAAGGAGCTGCAACAAAGTATGAATTGTGATTTTTTTTTTGATGATTCCATAATTTTTTGTTAAAAATTGAGTAATTCCATAATGTTTTCCTCTACTTGATCTGGAAAAAAAAACATGGCATTAATTAAAATAAATTCATTTAATTTGTTTGAGGTAAGTTTTATGAAGTCAGAATGTTCAGCTAATTAAATAAAAAATTGTGTCATATATGTGATTTGTTTCTTTGCCCAGAAGTAAAAAAGTGAGCATCCTTTAAGTGTGGTGAGTCCATAATTTTTTGCCAGGGGTTGTATAAGGAGATTAATGAAAGAGTCTAAACTCTAGTTATGGTTGATGTATTGTGCACAATGTCAAATGTCCAAAGTGTTTTCAACACTTTTGAAGAGGCAAACAATGTGGGTCATAATATGATTACATCATTACACACAATGCATATTAATTTTATACAAGAAGGTTGTCTTTTGTTTATTTCACTTTTATCTGTGTTTTGAATATAATTTTTCTTCCAAATAATTATATGCATATAAGCACAAAATTCACAATGCAAAATAATTTAACAATGTACAGTAATTCACGTAAATCTAAGTGAATAGGTACATCAAGTTACAGCTAATTAGCATAAACACATTTCATTGTGATTAGATACAATATTAACTCTTTCATACATTTCATTTTAGTGTGTGGTTCTACAAACACCATAAACAAAATCAATTTGTCGGTATCATCTTTTATTTGGCATCTATTAAGTAAAACAGTACTGGCAAAATGTAACTTAAGTGAATGGTTATCGGTAACAGGTAATGGTTAAAGGTAAGCTCTGAACATCTCCAAGAAAGCATCTATTCATTCTAGGGTAAAAAAAAGGCAGAGCAATTATGTAAATATATCCAGAGTCCAGCACTAAATAAGCAAAAACTGTTACTGCACTTAATATTCAGGAAAATAAATTGACAAGTGTATTTTGTGGAACTATCCTTTTACCCGCGATATATTCACATAACCTACCTCTGATTTTGAGTTGAGTGGTGCACTCAGCATGACCTAAAGTATTTTCTGCAACAATTTTGTACTCTTCATTGTTTTTAGGTCCCACTCTTAGTAATAATAATGAACAGACACCACACATGTTGGTGATGTAGTAGTTGGTGTTTGTGTTGAGACTGATGTTGTTGTGGTACCAGGTCACATGGGGGTTGGGATTGCCACACACAGCACAACTCATGTAACATTCATACTTTTCTGGACTTGTATGTGTTTTCATTGGGACCGGGAAAGTAGGTGGTGACTCAAAGTTGAAGGTCTTGGGTTTAGGCATATTAAGGTTGAACTTTTCTGCAGTGAACAAGTACATATATGCTCAGCTATGTATGCTAATCATGACATCTTCATCATAAATGTATAATTACACTGTACACTATAAGTACACTGTCTTTTTAACAGAGATTGGTTATGTGAGTAAAATTTAATACATTACATTTCTTACTAACACCCTGTCCAGGGTGTGCCCGATGCTCCCTGAGATAGGCTCCAGGTTCCCCGTGACCTTGAAAAGGAGTAAGCGGTAGAAGATGGATGGATGGATGGATGTGTTTCTTACTCACATGCATTGGCACCCTGAACAGGTACAAGACACACATACTTTTAAGTAATTCTGAATGTAATATTCCCAATTAACCCAAGGCTAGTCAACAGATTAAATTAGATTATTTGAAGATATTTAGCTGTTTATTAAAAGTAGAACCCAGCACTGTCCTGTCACCATAAATTTTGGTGGGGAAGGATCACATTAATAATGAAATAACCTCAAACAAAAATTGACCTTAGAGGCTATCAGACTTATGCTACTATGTAATCAATATTCAGAGTAACCATGTAATAGACTGTTGAGAGTCAGCAGCATACAGTTATCCAGCATTCAGACTAGCAGCTCATTTTGAAAGGGTTAAACTTAACTTCTATTCGATACAGCAGGTATGTTTCCTATTAAGTTACACCATGGAGGAATAATATAATTTACCAGGGTTGCCAGGTTTCAGCAAAATTCCCTGCACAACAGTATCTCAAATGCACACAAAAATCCCTAGAAACTAGGCCAAAAAAAAATCTGGTGGTGTTTTAGTACTTGGTGGTTGCATGGAAATGATGTAGTTGTCCAGGTTCTGTGGTTTACCATCTCCACCTTCATTTGTTGCAACCATCCTTACCCAGGAAATGGCCATGGATTTAAGACCGAGAATTGTGTAGGAATTTGTGATAATTGCATGTGAGTTGCAATCAGTCCATTTGGTATTCTCCGCAGGTCTTACTCCTACAAAATATCCTTTAGCTTCCACCCCTTCTTGCTCTTTTGGTTTAGTCCAACTTAAGAACAGTGAACAATATGTGGAATCTGACACCTTCAGATCAATGACTTTACCAGAGGGCCCTACAAAAACAAATGATTATTATTAAAGTTGATTCAACATTTTGCCAAGGAAGGCACATTAGGTGGCATTGTGTAGTCCATTTTTATGACACACTTTTAGGATCTCTGGCTATCACAAAGTCAGAGGATTGGTTGGTATGCTTGGTTCTCCAGCACTGGAGAAGTTTATGGCTATGACGTGGAATTCATACTCAATTCCTTCAACAACATCCTTCACACCATGAAGTAAAGTATAGTTTCCATAATAATTCTCTATCTATAAAAATTTACCTTCGGGTGAATTATAGCTAAAACAACAACAACAACAACAACAACAACAACAACAAAAGCCCTAATATACCTTGAATCAAATTTAATATAGAATATTTGCTGCATATATATTTTTAACCTTTTATTGGCTCTTCTAAATGGTTTACTTGGTTCCACAGGTTGCTGCCATTTTTGTGTTTCTGCAGGTTGTAGCCCACAGTGTTGGGTGGTAGGGGACCACAACAAGTTGATACAATCTTTAAAGGAAGTGACAACTTTTGGTGTGGAGTGTGGACCAAGATATGCTGTAAGGCAGATTTTCAAATTTATATAAATGCTTTTACATAGTGCATTTCAAATATCACAAATGCTCATTTATGTGAACAAGAGGCTGGTGAATATATTGGTTGTAAGAATGCCATGGTCTAACATGTAAGAATCCACAGTGTGGTCAGATCAGCAGACATTATTAGAAAATACCAGAACATGACTAGCAAAGAACACATAAACACAGACTTTCAGAATTGCTCATGCAAGTCTCAGAGGAGCTAATGAGACAAAATATGAATAATAAAAGGAAAAAGGTCAAAACAACAAATTAGAGAAAGTGATCAGGGAAAGGCCAAAGCAGGAGAATGCTAAACAGATATCAAAAGCTTTTCCATTAATGCATAAATCAGATAACACAAAAGTAAAAAATAAATTAATTAATTAAAAAAATAATACACAGTGCAGCACAGGCAGGGATATTAAATCATCAGGACAGTGGGTGTCTCTATCACACTGAGGGTTTAAAGGACTACATCCATGGCAGCAGGATAAATCTGACTTGGATTGGATTAAGGACTGGGCTAGGGTCCAGAAAAATACCTGAGACCAGATTCTGGTACTCAGAATAATGGGCCAAAGGAATAGTTGGGACAGTAGGCTGAGGCACTAGAGTGACCAGGACCACAGTATGAAGAATCACGTCACCTGCCACATCACTGTCTTGCAGAGTCTGAGATCAATAGTCTAAGCTAGACAACTCCTTGGCAGTCATCTGCTTTCAATCACCTGTCTTGTTAATGAATCAAACTGAAGAGTGTGGGCCATAAACCCTTCTACAGGCTAAGTCTTAATGCTCCTTTCCTGAGTTATTGGCACCACTCAGTCACCATCATCCACTGTGAACAACAAGCCAGTGCTCAGGAATGGACATTTTCTCCATATGCTTAATGAATCGTGAGCAGTGAATCAGAAACCTTTTCAAACCTTGCAGACTCCCATCATAACAGATGGCAAACTGGGACAGTTTCCTCAGCAATTAATGCAGCCCTATGTGTAAATTGAATGAAGTCTGATTTACGAGAGGACAAGCAAAACACAGAGTAAACAGCACCATACACAAAATAAGATACATTAAGGCTAACATTGTGGAATGAGTGTGAATAATGTTTAGGAGGAGAATGGATGAGGAAGACTGGCACTAGGAAGATTCAAAGAGATCATGTAACAAAGTTTCATAAATGAAATGAATATTACAAGCAATACAATGAAAATGTGTGTGGAAAAAATGTTTGCAAATCATGTTGCCTGCAGCTCATCTCCATCCAAATGACTGCCGAAATAAAATGCTTCACACAGTAATGTAATATCCTGCAAAAACTGATGCTTTGCTGTACTGAAAAAAGGTTTTAATTAGGATTTTAAATGTTATGAATATTGCAAATTGTGTATTTTTTTCCCTTTTGTTTGTGATCCCACACATGCCTACACATAAGAAAAAAAAAAGAAAACAACATTTTTTTGGTTTGTTTTAGGAGAGGCACCTGATAGAAATCCTGTCATATGACAATAAATTATGCACAAATACAGTATGTTTCAGGTCAGAAATATTAGCAATTTATCTGCTGAGGTCAAACATAAAGGTTTTGCCTTTATTTATAGAATAATACATATAATCACTGCTTTCTTTTGATGCACTAATAAACTAATAAATCAAAACTTTTTTTACCCACTTTTATTTTGGTATAAACTCACCATTTTTGGCTAATGTTGGGTTTCAGCAGTTGTAATGTTTTGAGGCTTTAATTTGGAAGAACTGCAATAAAATTGCTGTCACACATTCTAATACCCTATAATCCTTTGTAAAACTGGGTTACTGTGCAGTGTTTTTGCTGTTCTAATACATTTGGTTTAACTAATCAAGCTTTTTAAGTCTTAAACTGTTTTAGAGTAGGGAGAGAGAGTTACACAAAATCTAGTCATGCTGCAGTTTCAAATTTAGTGCCAGCCTGTATGTCATCGGTCTTAAACACATCACTGGTGCCTTCTGTAGATGCGGACCTTATACGGTAGCAATACTTCCTGCCATGGTCAACATCTGTGTCTTTATAGTGGGTCTCAGAAGCAGTATTTCCAATCTTCTTCCAAGTGTTCCGGCCTATCTGCTGCCATTCAAGATTGCAGTGAATCACAGGAGTACCTCAATCATCTTTTGGAGGGCTCCACTTGAACTCCACACATGATGATGAGGCCTCAATTACCTCTACAGGGTGCAGTGTTTTGGTAGGGTTTTCTATATTTGAGGAAAGGAATAATATTGTGGATTTGTGAAGAGTACTTAAACAACAAAAGGTGAACACACACAGGGTCTAAACATTACTGACCTAAGACTATGAGCTTGGAGAAAGCCTCAGTAATCACAGATTCATTCTTTAGCTTGACCTTGATCTCTCCTGTATCTTTGTGCTGGAATTTGGTGAGAAGTAGGCAGCTATGCCTGAAGGACTTCTCAATCTTGACATTAATGTCATCTAGCGGCTCTTTACCTTCATGGTACCACTGCACTCTTATTGGCTCTCGACCCACAAAGCTCAACTTGAAAGTGGCATTCTGGCCAGCCTTGATGATCACAGGCTGTGAGAACTTAGTCATATCATCTTTATTGATCCTTGGTGGGTCTGGAAAACACTTTTATTATGAATTGGGGACTAAAACATGCAGAATATTGTCCTTAACTACTTGAAATCATTTTGATTCAATTACTAAATTAACTTAGCTTCCACAGTGAGCAAAACCTCTGTTTTATGGCCATCTACCTCAAAGAGATATGTTCCATTGTCATCCTCTGAACAATTATTAATCACTAGTTTGTGCAATGCTCCATCTTTGATAGTCATTGGGTCATCTGTAGATTTTATCTATGTAGACAATATAATGACTTTTGGACCACAAAGATTCTTTCCAACAAGTTACTGTATCTCTTGATTATGACCTACATGAGCTGAGTATGTGTGCATACCTACCTCCTTTCCATCCTTATATTACACTCCATCAAAGTTTACATTGCTTATCTTGCAGACTATCTCAGCTGAATGGCCCACAATGGCTTTGACATCTTGTAATTCACTAGTGAAGTAAACCCCTTGGTTTGGTTGACTGGAGATTGATTGTCTGAAAGCTTGGTCTAACAAATTTGCATGTGAGTTACAAAAAAAAGTACCGGTATATTGCAGTTAAGTGTTTCGGACCAGTACAGTATATCTTTATTGTTTACATTTCTGAGAGAATATATACAGTGTACATTATATACTTTATACATATACTATACTATAAATGCTTGTACTATTTTATTTTATTATGCTTATACTATTATATTGTAATATTTTATTTATTTATCATTTTTGTATTATTGTTATTATTTGAAAAGAGCTTTGATAGTGTCAAACAATAAAGTCAACAAGTCACGTGGAGGAAAATGGTATAAAATGTTACAATATTTGCTATATTCATGCATACCAGTTGTATGTATGAATATAACATACCATGGTTCAATAACATATACAGTGATTTGCATTATTATGAAGTATTCGCCCATTTGAATTTTTTCACATTTTGTAGTATTATAAGTGAATTGAAATGAGCTTCATTAGAATTTGTTTGATTTGATAGCTCTATGGTCTTCATACTCCTGTTTGTTTAGATATGTTCTCTAACAAACTCTTGGGGCTTCCAGGCACAGGTGTATTTATATTGACTTTACTTGCAAAAAGGTGGACTCCAGTCAACTAATTATGTAACTTCAGATGCTAGCTTGTAGCACCAGAACTAATTTAGGGGTTTCACAGCAATGGAGGTGAAATCTTATGCAATCACATTTTACATAAATGTGTACATAAGTTAATTTCCATCCACCTCTTCAATATTGTGGGTAATTGTATGTCAATTCATGAGTTTAAGTAAATTTCAGTTCCATCTTGTAAAGCATAATGCATTAAAACTGAATTATTTATGCACAAAGGAGTTTAAGCTGTTAATAACTAACTAGCAAATGGTCAAATATGCACCTACCTTCCACTAACAGCCAGGCACTGCAAGATTTGATTCCAACCACAGCAGCATATATGCCTTTATCCACCAGCATACAATCTTTCACCACCAATCTATGGATCAACATATCCTCATACACAGTAATTTCATATTTATGGCCTTGAACCAATGCAACACTCTTTCCCATCCATGTGATCCTTGGAAGTGGTGCAGACAGAACACACTCAAAGACATCCTCCCTTTCAATAGCTGTTACTTCTGTAATCTTTACCAAGAAGTCCATATTTGGAACTGTAAGCACAAGGAGCAGGTTAGACCTATGAATTAGTAAAAATTAGAACATGCATTTATGTGTATAAATATACATTAACCTTACTTTTTAAATCTGTAGTAAAGATATAAACTTCTTCAACGTCTACTTGGTAGAGTCCGGCATCATCTGGAGACAGGCCATTGACAGTGAAGATGAACCGTCTGCCAATATGATTCAGACTATGCTTCTACTTTGAGTCAGCTGTAAACTCTACCCGTTCACCATCCTGTAGCACCAACAATGCAGAATATTATCTAATGTCTATGCTTGAATCTTGTTTATCTATCTAGGTGTATGATTAAAATGTCAGAAAACTTTGATTAGTGTCTTACTTTATAGAGGAAGATTTTGGCATTGGGATCCCTCAGGTCCATTTCAAATTCAAATTCTGCACACCCAGGAGTTTTAATCTCAATTTGTCTCAAGTTTCTGAGGTATTCAACATACTGGTGAAGGAAAGGCAAATTCAGATTTCTAAAAATAAAAAATACAAATTCTTCATAGAACTTAGATGAGATCTTTCATTAAAATTTGTTCATTATTGTCAAGGCAAATATAAATGGAACAATTTTAAATGGGATGCCTGACATTTTACCTGTGCCTGTGGTTCTTCTATTTCTCTTTTCTTTTCATTTAATTTCTTCAACATCCACCAGAAGTCAGTCACTCCATACTCAGCACAGATGCGCTCATAGTTTTTCTTATCAGTGCTCAACCATAGTTCCCAGAATCTTTCATCAACCTCTCCATCTTTTCGCTCCTCTGTTGGACGATTAGCTCTATATGAAGAAAGGGCACAACAAATGTAACCAGTGTAGCCAGTCTGTACTGTTAACAGAATATTGTCATAGAGGATCCACAATCTCTGACGGAAAAAAAGTATGTCATGTCCACATCATACTGGAGATATCATACCGAGTTCTTAAGTTCTTTTTAAAATCAGCATGAACACATTGAGTTAGAAAAAATGCGAAGTGAGGTATGATGTATTTGACAACTTTTTTACTTTAAAATAAAAAATTATAAAATGCACGACATTAAAAAGACAGAACTCTTCGTGATTCTTGCAATTCCTTGCTCTTCTTGAATCCAACTGTAAGAGAGATTTAAAAATTTTTTCATTAGGTACATTATGGTTTTCTGCTAATTATGCACAGCTTAAGTTTTACAGAGGTGATTGAGTTCTTGAACTTTACTTACCCTCAATTACATTAAATGTGGTAGTAACAATAACATGACCAAAGTCATTTTCTGCCAAATACTTATAGGTGCCTGCCTGGTTTACAGCTACATTAAGCATCTAGTAAGTAATTCATTCACAAGAACAAAATGAGTACCGTAAAAACCATAACCATATCACAATAATGTTAACTACAGTGAGGGAAAGAAGTATTTGATCCCCTGCTGATTTTGTTCGTTTGCCCACTGACAAAGAAATGATCAGTCTATAATTTTAATGGTCGATTTATTTGAACAGTGAGAGACAGAATAACAA
>JAOUWY010000030.1:14740772-14754130 GCA_025728095.1 Prietella phreatophila
GTCCAAATTGGACCCAAAGTGTCAATATTTTGTGTGGCCACCATTATTTTCCAGCACTGCCTTAACCCTCTTGGGTAGATTTTGGAGTGTGGCTGTTGGGATTTGCCCATTCAGCCACAAGAGCATTAGTGAGGTCAAGTACTGATGTCGAATGAGGAGGCCTGGGGTGCAGTCAGTATTCCAGTTCATCCAAAAGGTGTTAGGTTGGGTTGAGGTCAGTGCTCTGTGCAGGTCATTTTAAATCTTTCAGTCCAACCTTGGCAAACCATGTCTTCATGGAGTTTGTTTTGTGCACAGGGGCATTGTCATGCTTAAACATGTTTTCATGTTTACAGTTGTGTCCTTCCAACTTCGTAGCAATAGTTTGGGGAAGGCTCACATGTGGGTGTGATGATCAAATGTCCACAAATTTTTGGCCAAACTTATGTGTTGGTAATTTTAAAGAATATTTTCATGTGGGCTTCCCTGTCCACTAAAACAGTTTGTGTTAAATGAGCAAACAGTGTGATAGTTATTCAAGATACTATATTTGATATTTTGAGTTGTGTAGTTAATATAGAAGCATTTAACTGCCATATGGTAATGAAATTTTAGGGGAGGCCAGGCTTCTCATGTAGTCTTGAAGAAATCATATGGTATGATATTAAAAATGTATGGGTGCAATATTTTCACACCCGTTTTGGAGCAATATTGCACTAAATTTACCACCTATGACTCTATGCTAATGCAACAGTGCTGATCGGCACAGCCTTAGAAGTTTTGTCCCATTTCTTTTCAACCAAAGTTTGTGAATGTACACTATTTGTCAGATTACATAACATAAATCAACATAAATAAGCAACTTCCCCCAGCAACTAAGTAAATACTGTACAACCTGCTAGATTACTTCACTGGCAACAGTGAACCACAAATAAATCAGTATTCAGAGATGAGTAACTAGCTTACATTCTAGAAGCTGACACATTTGAGTGAACACCCACAAAAATGCACAAGAGGACAACAATGCATTTGTTATCGCTTCTATGTCAGGCAACTGGTTATTTCTACCTAACACAATCTCGCCCTCTCCTTTATTCTTCCCCTGACAACATTGTCACTGTCACTGAATTGATGTTAATTCACACTGAAAAAAAAATCGGAAGCAATTTTATCAATTCCACCATTTAAGCAGCACTTTAATCCATACCAGTTCCATACGATGCACAATTCATACACAGAAACACAAAACCACATCTGTCTTGCTGTGTACAGTATTCTTACATGTCTTACAAGTATTCTTACAAGTCTACTACTTTTTTACTTGTCTACCTGTGAAGCATACTGTAAACTCCATAGAAAGAAATAGAAACCTATTAAAATCTCACAAGTCCTATATGTTGTACATACTTTTGTGTAAATCCCTGACATACAATTTGTTTTGCTTTAACAACTTGATGAACCATCTTTCGTAGGATCATGAATAATTTAAGCGTAAAAATCTGCCAGTCTAAGGAAAATATAGACCAGGGGCAAATGTGTGCCACACTAGTGCCATAAATTCTCAAAAGCACTAATTCTTCAGGCTTAGAACTATGCAATGCACCCAAAGAGCATATTTAATTCCTCATGTGTATCAAACCAATCACAATAGTGGAAATCCTTTAAAAACCTACTGGTTATTTCAACATTTGTGTATTTTATAAAAAAAAATAATAATAATTCAAGTCAGGTCTATAAATATTTGGACAGTGGCAAATTAATATTATGTTAGATGTCTACTATAACATATTGGAGGTGAAATTAAATACTCAATATGAGTACAGACCTTCAACTTTAATTTAAGGGTATTTATATCTAGACCAGTTGAAAATATGTTCTTCTGAAACATTTTTTTAATCAGTGCCATAAACAATAGCTTACTGTAGATGTGTTACTGTGTTAATATGCTAGTATAATTTTCAGTGATTTAGAGGTGAGATTTAGTGGTGGGGATCTTCAAAAGTCTGTTTTGTCTCCTAACTCCTGAAGGAATTCTTCCTGCAGGAAATACAGTGTGTATCTCTCATACTAAATTGTTTCAGAAATTAAAATAAAATCTAAGATAAAACAAAAGGTAACCTGAATGAATGCAAAATACATTTTTTAAATGATAGTTATTTATTGAAGTAAAAAAGTTATCCAATACCAACTGGGCTTGTGTGAAAATGTATTTGCCCACAAAGTTACTAATTCACCAAATCTATGAAACTGCATTCTTTATTTATTCGTTTAGCGCTATTCGACGCACCAGGCCTCATTACTACCAGCCCTGTTCAATCAAATAAATACTTAAATAGAACTTTTTCCACAACATGAAGTTGGTTAAAAGGTCTTACCCAGTAACACACTATGCCAAAGTTGAAAGAAATCCCAGAAATGATGAGGAAAATGGTGATTGTAACCCTTCCCAGACGTATTTCAAAGCTATTTCAAAGGCTCAGGGACTCTAAAGAAACACAGTGAGAGCCATTATCTCCAAAAGGAAAAAAAAAACTCTGCACAGTAGTGAAACTTCCCAGAAGTGGCAGACCTTCCAAATTCTTCCAAGAGCAGAACGACGACTTATCCAGCAAGTCACAAAAGAGCCAAGGACAACATCAAAGGAACTACAGGCCTGTCTTGCATCAATTAAGGTCACTCAGTACATTTATATGCAAAATGAGAGACAACTATAATCCAATATTAACCTGATTGAAACAATAATCGGATAAAGAAACTACCATGTAAACAGCTATTTTTTATTACATTACTCCGACTAAAGTCATACTCGAAGTAAACACAAAACAAATTAAGACATGCGGAGTATTCACACTTTTAATGTTGTGTGGGAGTTTTCACCACATTGTGTTACAGGACACATACAAACATAGCAGTGCTCAACCGTTTGAGGACAAACAAGAAATACATGTTTTTAAGCTACTATATAGTAGGTAAGTATGCGGTTTCAGAAGCAGCCCACGGCTTAAAGCAGTCATTTATTAGCACGTATAACATGACAAATAATAAACTGCACTTGAAGCCTTTGTAAAACTGTATACGGTACCAAAACAAAGATGTACTGTATGTGGATACGTGACATTCTGGAGGGAACGTCAGACGACGTGGTGTTGGGACGTAATGATGTGTGCCGTTAATCAATCTATATTCTATAACATGTAAAAAGGGAACCTGAAATTAATATTCTAAAAGCAACTCATGTAAAACCTTAATCATAATATTGCCTTATTCAAATTAAGGTTAATAATTAGATTTTTGCTGTCTATGTAAACGTAAACACTGTTCATGACTCCACTATCAGAAAGACACTGGACAAAAATTATATCCATGGAAGAGTGGCAAGGCCAAAACCACTGCTAACCCAGAAGAACCTTAAGTCTTCAGTCTGTAAGTTGAAAGTCAAGCACAACTGGATTCTGCAGCAAGATAATGGTCCAAAGCACATGAATACAAGTCCACCTCTGAATGACTGGGAAAAAAAAAAAGCAAAATGAAAGTTTTTGCCTAGTCAAAGTCTTGACTTGAACAACTGAGATGCTGTGGCAGGAACTTAAACAGGCAGTTCATGCTCGAAAACCCTCCAATTGTTGCTGAACTAAAGAAGTTCTGGAAAGAAGAGTGGGCCAAAATTCCATCAGTGTTGTGAAAGATCAATCTCCAGTTAGTTTATTGGAAGCGTTTGGTTGCAGGTAAATGCTGCTAAAGGTGACAATTTTATTTTTGTGCAATTAATTTTTCACATGGGTGATATGTCTTCTTTTAGAGATGCACCGATTTATCGGCCAATAATTGGTATCGACCAATAAAGGCAATTTTTCACGCTATGGGCCATCAGCCGATTATATCTTGTCAATCAAAAGAGTGCGAGAAAACACATCATTCATGCTGTGTGTAAAGATGACATCTCTTGTGTGGAATGACGACAAAACTGCAGTTTGTACACTCTACACTGACAAAATTTTACATTGCATACTGCAGCAGAGCAGAAGCAGTGACTTTTTTTTTTCGCATGCATGTTAACGAATAAGTGCTTTTACACTGGAGGTGAGCAGCAGTGAAGCAGGACTTTCGGCATTGAGCCAAATAGGTTCTTTTTGCCAAGCTGAATTAAAGCACCAGTACAGGCTGACAGATTTAAATGAAGATAAGTTGACAAAAAAAGTACATATTGCACAGAAAAATATATTTGTGGAGTAGTATATTTCATATCCAGTTGATGTTAATGAGTGAATATCATCAAAAAAAAGTTTATATTGTATATTACCAGTTTGTTTTTCAATAATGAAGTAGAAATGCTTTTGTTTGTGGTGAGTGAATATGAACAGAATGTTATTCTAATTCTAATCTTCAGAATTGTGGAATTAATTGTTATTAATTTAAAAGAAGGTGGTGGTGGTAGTAGTAGTAGTAGTAGTATCATGCTTTAGGCCTGTTTTGCTGCATCTGGGACAGGACGGCTTGCCATCATTAATGGAACAATGAATTCTGAATTATCACAGTAAATTCTAAAGGAAAATGTTGAGACATCTGTCTGTGATCCGAATCTCAAGAAAGGTGGGTCATGCAGCAAGAACCCTAAGCACACAAATTGTTCTAGCAAAGAATGTTTAAAGAAGAATATAGATAATGTTTTGAAGTGGCCTGTCCTTACTCCAATAGAAATGTTGTGGAAGGACCCAAAGCAAGCAGTTCATGTGAGAAAACCCATGAACAAATCCCAGAGTTAAAGCTGTTCTGTACTGAGGATTGGGCTAAAATTCCTCCAAACCGATGTGAAGGACTGATCAACAGTTCCCAGAAACGATCAATAGTTACCAGAAATGTTTAGTTACAGTTATTGATGCAGAAGGGGGTCACACCAAATACAGAAAATAAAGTTTTGCCACTCACAGATACAGTCATGTGAAAAAATAAGTACACTCCATGGAAATTGTTGGTTGGTTGGTTTATTTATTTATTTATTTATTTATTTATTATTATTATTATTATTATTATTATTATTATTATTATTATTAACATAGACACCCAAATATTTGATCCCCTGTGAACTGGTGACATTTTGTAGTAATTTTCAAAATTTGAATTAACAAAAAAAAAACCCAGATCAGTCATATGCAAAACGTAAGTACACCCCAACATTTATCACACCTTCAAATCCATAAAATTAGAATCAGGTGCTCAAGATTGGGTGCCAGTGATTAGACCCTTCTTAGGGAGTATAGATGGAACCTGTCTTATTTATACCCCTCTCCGATCTAGTGTCTGTATTTCCCTTTGCTATTGAGGTGGGTGGTGTCATCATGTTAAGATATAAAGAGTTCTGTAAGGCCTTCAGAAAAAAAGGCTGTGGATGCTTATGAGCCTGGCAAGGAATTTAAAAAGGTCTCTAAATTATTTAAAATACATCATTGTACTGTATGGAAAATCATTTACAAGTGGTGCAGATTTCAAATGACTGCACATTTGTACAGGACCAGCCCAATAGCAAACCATCTGATGCAAAAAGAAGTCTCCAAGAATGCCAAAATTTCACCGCTGATCAGTTAGTATGTTTTGCACTTGTTAGTGTCAAAGTACATGCTTCTATAATCAGAAAGAGATTTCACAAATTTGACCTGCATGGGAGGCGGACCAGGAAACCAGGAAAAAACTTTGCAAGACTAAAGTTTAACACTGAGCACCTAGGCAAAGACCAGGCAATTATGTCCAAATGCATTTGTCCATATTTTGCAGCTAACAAATAACCAACACTCTTTTTGCTTTTTTATAGATGTTCAAATGGAAGGGAGTGGGACTCTTGTCTTCCTAGATGGCAGGGAGATTTGTAAGAAGATGCATCAACTACAATTATTACATCTGTCATATTTTTTTAAATGTCGCCTGAATTTCATGCAATTGTTCGTTTATTTTGTGAGCATTTTAGTAGAATTCTAGCATACAAACGAATTGCATTTGAGGATAAATGTAAGAGAAAAAAGTATAAACAACAAATTAATTTTTTTTAAACATCTTTGTGTGGAAAAATTTAACACAGCATGTGTTAAATGTACTAACACACTGTGTTAAAAGCAAAACAAAATATGTTCCCCTTAACTAGACATGCAAGTGTCCTAAAAATTAACACATGATTGAGTGAAGGTTCATATCAATATATTTATCCATAGAACCATTATTGTAAATGGAGAATGCAAGCGCAGTTCTTACTGTTCACTAGAAAAAGGTTAATTTGATGGGTTAGTTTAGCACAAAATATCTTCTGTCCTATATTTACCTAGCCATTGGGCTAAAATAGCCCAATTTGGGTTGTTTTTAACCCAGTGATTTTAGAGTGTGGATGATTACAAAGTGTGATGTGTCATTCATTGAATGAATTATAACTGTAAGCTCTGGCAAATTGCTGTGCTATAGGAGGATACATATTTTGAACATGCTGATATTAGAAAACAATAAACTTTGGGGTGGTGATTATCATTTATTATTTTCAGCATAACAACATACCTCATCATCTTTTAATCCAAATTTTATACACACCCCAAAATATTTCACTTTGCTTCACAATCCCAGTACTTATGAAGGGCTCTGTGAAGTTTCTAAATTAATTAAACAATGTTTAGTTGAGACTTGCTACCAAAGGTAAATATCCAAATAAATAATATAGCCTTGTTTGAATGTCTGTGAATAGCAGTGTATGCTTTATTTCTGCATGATGTTTATTTTTTCCTTGGTGATGAGTGTACAGACAGTAGACAGGTACTGTTTTAGTGAGTCCATGTCTCTATCCCTTTCTGGATGCTATAGAGCCGTTACTGCTTTGTACAGATGCACACTAATGCTCGGAAACAAAAGAGCATCTCTCCTGTCAAGATCTGTTCAGTTAATGAACACTTCCACTTGAGTGCGTTCCTTTAAGAGCCACTCTAAATAAGAGTGTAGCACAGAGGGATCTTCTTCTGGTGTTGTCTGACTCAACAGACTGAAGAGTTTAGGCTTTGACCTTCACCACCAGATGAGAATGTGTCACTGGAGATAAAAACACAGCATAGTATAAAATGGCATCTTCTGATCACAAATGAGGAATCTTGGGAAAATAACAACATGAAGTGTGTGGCATGACTTCATTTGAGGTAAAGTGTAAGGATTTGATTGAACCCTGGCAGGGTCACTGGGCTCCAGAGAGATCTAAGAGAGGAAGTATGTATGGGTGACAGCCAAGGCATTGAAAACAGCTATTAAACTGAACAATGGGATGACAACTCCACAAGAAGGTTTATTCCATGAAAACCCATGATTACAACCAGTATTTAATTTTATTTGAACTTGGGAATATTTGGGTGGATAAAGTTTCAGTCAAACAAAACTAATTTCCAAGATCTCACAAAATCTCCACAAACCTGGTCTTATCTGTTATATTAAATTTCATGTTCATTTCAATGAACTGCACAGGGAGAACATCTGCTTCAACATCTGGCATTATAACCCATTTCTTCCACCACAACTTCATTTCATCTGTCCCAGAAACTCTTCTATCATGGACATATTTTTGACCAGCAGACATTAAAACTTATAATGTTATATACAGACTCTGGGGATGCATAAGGACAGTGTAACAACATAGCAAGTAGGTTATTCATCAATGCCAAAGTAGAGACAAAATAAAAAGCTTTCATAAGGCAGCAGATTGCTGCTGGCTTGTTTGCCATCAAACACACTTGACAGTGTAAACAGATTTGTCAGCCAGCTTGGCTATCACCTCTCAACTAATCGGATTGAAAAGAAATGGGCACACGGTGCAGATATTGAGCAGGAGTGTTAATCTTGATTTAGCTGTCATTTCCCCAACGAGGTGTTAAATCAATACAGATATGGTGTCCCAGTCCTACACTTTGCTTCTTAGCATCCGGTAGAAGAAGAAAGCCAAGACATTACTGACGATTATGTAAGCAATTTGCAAAGACTCTCAGAGTAAAGACAAATTAATCAAGCTTTTTTGTTGAATGAGCCCAATCAGGGGAGTTGTCAGGAATATATCTTGTCATCCCACCATACAAATAATGATGTTCCATTCTCCACTCGCTAAGGAGGAAGAAGCAGTTGAATCAAAAGCCCCATGTACCAACATATAGTTTGAGCAGGGGCTATTTCTCACACAAATTTAACACAAAACATTTACAAGCAATAAAAAAACAGCTGTCAATATCTAGAATATCTGACATAAAGTGGGCTTACCCTTTTAAATTTTTTTCTTCACGAAACTTAGGTTGTATCTGGTAGAATTATTAGCAATTCTTGGCTACTGTATGGCACAATAGAAAAGCATTGACCCTATCATCAGGAAATAGCACATTTGAATCCTGATGAAAACTCAGCCATCCGTGGCAAGGAGCAAAATTTGCAAAAACCGCTAACTCTTATTGCTCTATCAATCACAGTGACACTACCCAATCAAGGGCATCTATGAGCTCATGTATGAGAAGAGGGCAAACAGTACTTCCTCAGAGTGCCATGTGATAGAGCTTGAGCAGCAGTTTGAAAAGATGGCTTCATGTGTTAGGCTTCACTCTCTCCAGTTGATACATGCTGTATGATAAGAGAGAACTGGTTTTTCTGGTGGGTGGCCAAATTAGGGTGAAAATGGGGGGAAATTGTCCAATCTCAGGCTTTATAGTTGCACCTTTGTTTTGGTAGTGTGCTGAAGAAAATGTTGTAGAAAAAAACATGTAAATTCAGATCCCCATGAAAATGATTCATTATATAATACAATTGAAACCAGCATTGACGCTACTTGATTATTAAACCGATAAAAGGTGAAATTAAGATTCTTGGACCATTATTTGTTAGATAAATTAATCACTGAATCATTCGGAACACTTTGAATGGATGCCAATTCTGAAGTTACATGTCTTCTTATATTAAAATTTAAAAGCAAATTAATTGTGATTTATTGTATCATCATTCAAACTAATTTACTTCGGTTTTATCACAGGGCATGCACTGCCTCAATACCCCCACCTGCTCCCATTTGATTCTTTTTTTTGTTTGTTTTTTAAATGAGAGACTATATACTACAGTGTCTGGAGAAACACATCTGGTTTTGCACAGTGGTGTCCTCCCTGGAGTAACATCAGTGGTGGAGGAAGTACTCAAAGTTGGCACTTAAATAAAAGTACAAATAACCAGAGAAAAATGTACTCTAGTAAAAGTAGAAGTACTACATTAACCACCATACTCAAGTAAATGTAAGTAAGTACTTGCTTGTAAATATACTTAGATTTCTAAAAGTAAAAGTACTTGCCTAATGGGTTGCCATTTACAACTACCTATATTTTTAATTAAAGCATAGTATGGGCTGTGCCATTTTAATAAAGAATGACAAAATAGATAGTATAGATGGTAGTTAGTATTATCAGTAGATGATGCTACTGGTAATACTTGCAAACAATCTCTTTTGATAATTCTAAAAGTTGTTGAACTTATGTTTACCCTCTGTGGCACAGTGCAAACTCGGATTTAGAATACAGTAGATGATAAGTTATTCCCCAGAGTTAAATGCCATTCAGCAAAAACAAAACAACAAATAAGACTGGTGTCATAGCTCAGCCCAACGAGGACTCACCATCCCCGGAGTTCTAATCAGTCTCACCTGTCACCAATCTCACACACACACACACACACACACACACACACACGCTCTCTCTCCTTTAGTATTTAGAGAGTCATTCGCCTAGAATTCTTTGCGAAGTATACGTTTAGTTAACTTGTTCTCCGCGTTGCCAAGTCGTTATCACTCGTTTGTTTTCGCTGTATTCTCGACCGTTGTTTCAGTTTACAACTTCGCTCTCTGCCTGCCTCCTTTTGCTTTGTTTGTCCGATCGCCTGACCATTGCCTGTTATACGACTACGTCTTTTTAACTTCCCTGCATCAAGTATTACACCTGTCGCCCGCTTCTGCTTCCGTGACACCTTTTAAAAGATTTATTTAACTGTAAAACAATCATCTAATGCAAATCATTGTGTTCTGTTGACTGCTGTATAGAAAACAAATCAAACACTGCTAAACAACACAGGAATGGGCACTGGATTTGCATGCCAGGCAGGAACGATGATCTGAGTCCAATTAAGACAAAGTTAGTTAGACCTTAGAATGAGAAAATGAGAATGAATGATCTTCTAATCCAAACACAGCTATTGGCTATTAGTAGTTTTAAACCTTTCCTTTTTGCAACCTCTTTAAGGATATTCTTGCCATATTAATTTAACATGAAAAACCATTCTACCTCAATGTTTCTTCAAATTTACATGTGAATTCTTGAAACCCAACAACTCATGTTTTCGAGTGAAACAAAGAATGCACAGCAAGCTCCATGAGTCATTCTGAGAACCTGTTATCTCAAATAACTCTTGTAAATAGGGCCATGGGTGGCACATATCAGATGGCTGAGAGATTTCCTCTTCTCAATCCATTTTTTCGAGAGTCAGGCTACTACTGCTGCAAAAGGTGCACTCTGCTCTTGTTGAAGAAGGGATCCTACCTGATTGGTTTCAACTTTGGATCAGCAATGCTCTCCCTATTCTTAAATGTATACATATTGGTAAAAAAAAAAAGTGATCATAATATGTAATGGAATGCATTGTAGAAATGTAGTGGAGTAGAAAGTATAGGTATTTGCTGCAAAATGTAAGTAAAAGTTAAAAGTATTATTTCTACTTAAGTAAACCAGTACAGCACAGTACAGTAAAGAACTATTTGTACTTTGTTACATTCCACCACTGAGTAACATTAGTATTTATCTTGGATGACTCACTCAAATCATCCAGCAGCATAGAAGAGGAAAAGTGACCTTATTATAGAGATAATTGATTTTACCTTTGTTGCACAATGAATTATATCAAGGCAAATCAAGAAGAACATTTTGAGCAATTGAGACTTTGATTTGGTACTTTGGATCAGACTCATGGCCTAAATTAATGTACAATGTTGTAAATATGTGCAATTACGTAAAGGGATATGTGTCATCATGTTCGTGCAGTGTTTTTTTTTTTTTAATTAACATCTAAACACTACACAGCTTATTCCAATTCAAATCCATAATGCACAATGATGTGAAAATAGCCAAAAGTATCTGTCCATTCCATCAGGCTTAAAAAAAAAAAGCGAGCATTATTATTATTATTGTAGTTGTTTATTTAATTGATTTATTAAGTGGTGAATGAAATCTTTCAGTGCACATTGTGTCCAGTTGTTAATTCAAAACTGTGGATTTTGCTGTTTTATTAATTTTTTTATTTTTTTATTTTTACTGCTGAAGCATTTTTCTCATTTTGTTGTTAATAGGGAATTTCTGAAAGTCCATGTCTTATAGAAACAACATGCACGTTCAAACTGCCTCTATGAGTTGTTACACTATGGTTGTTCTACACAGCACATTTTCTACAGAAGTAAAAATAAATTACAGCAGGAACATGAAGGGAGAAAAAGTTCTCGGCTGTGGGGAATTGACCACTACACAGAGGTGCTGTGTAAGTCAGAACTAATCTCAGTCTAAAGGGCCAGTGTCAATGCTGGAATTGACAACTATGTTGGAACAAGGCAGGGGCAGTAGCAAATTCCCCCAGTGAGTTTCACTGATATCTGGTTCCAGGAACTATTCAGAAATGTTTATATCAAGCCCCTAGCCTTTAGTTTGAAACTGATACTTTTTGATGTCTGATACTGAAAAATCGTGTAGAATCTATTCTAAAGACACATTTGGAATCAGCGTATTTCACAAATTTCACAGCGTATTTGTTTTGGTCTGCATAGAGATGTTGAATTACCTCTTGCAATGTTCACTTGTCTCCAAATTGATCGTATATGTTAATTCAAGGCGGGTGATTTTTGCTCTGTTTTTTTTTTCTTTTTTTTCAGTTTAAAAATTCTGCCAATGAATTGGCAGAATGCCATCTTACAAAGTTACTGATGGATGCCAATTGGCTGAGAGATTCTGTGCCATTAATCACTTATATATACAAACAAACTAGAATAAGTTTTAATAAAATCAGATCTGAATGCTGTGATGAGCAACACACTCAGAAGTAGGCAGAAGTAGTTATTTGGGATTAGAATATGATGTGGGGGTGTTTATCTCTAATACACATAGGGTAATCTTATCAACATTGAACAATAAAGTTAGGTCTGGAGGTTTGGCCAAACGGAAGTGGGCATGTTTGCCTCCTAGGAGAAAACACACTGCCCGTTATGGTTCGCCCTCACTCCTCCCGCACCAAAAAAAAAGGTCAGGGCTGGATGCCATGGTACACACTTGACCGAGGTCATGTCTGTATGCCTTTCTCTGCGCTTTTCTGCTGCTAGTAGCACCGAATTGGACAGCTAGAATTTGGCTCTTGGAGATAATATATCTGCTGGGTGGCACTCCCTTGTAGATGCCCATTCACAGGGATCAATTTTCTCAAGCCAGAGGGTTGATTTATCACCCGTGGCCAGAACTATTGAAATTGTGAATCTGGCCCCTGAGGGAGCCCAGCTTAAAGATTCCAGTCTCTCAACCGAGGTTGACCATGTTTACCATGTTAAATGCTAGAGCACGATCCATAAGAAAATGTTATGCATTCCAGTGGCAATGTTTTTATCGTGGTGTGAGGAAAACCAGTGAGATCCAGTAAATTGTGCAATGGCTACAGTCCTGGTCTATGTGGCCACTATATCGGCCACCCATGCCCCTATTGATGAAGCCTCTGTGGGACAACATTCTGTGGTCTGGGAAGGTCTGTCAGGTGCCCCATTTGAGCCCTTAGCGTCAGTTTCAGAGAAGCTTCTGACCCTAAGGTAGTTTTTTTGGCTGGCCCTGACATCTGTTGCCCCTTTGCACTTTGACGTTGCCCCTGGATTAGCAATGGCCTCCTTATATTCTAGGTGGGGTTATTCCTAAGTGCCTACATCTGCTGCCCAGCTGGTAGTGTTGCAGGCTTTCTCCCCTCCTCAATTCGTTACACCAGAACGAGGAAGATTGCACCTACTGTGTCCAGTGAGGGGTCTTTGTACTTACATCCACCATACCAGCCAGTGGCGTAATTTGGAGCAGTTGCTGGTCTATTTGGCAGTGACAGTAGATGTTGTGATGCTGTATCAAAGTAGTGCATCTCTATTTGGATAAAGGAAGCAATCTCTATTACTTATGAGGCATGCGGTCTCGCTATGCCTCTGTGCATAAGGGCTCATTCCACTAGGGTGGTCGCCTCCTCAAAGGTTTTATCTAAGTTCTACCCTCACAGAATGTGTGTACTGTTTGGGGGTGGTCTACACTGCACACATTCATTCAGTATTGGTCAGTTTGTATATGGTTCTC
>JAOUWY010000030.1:14824897-14834897 GCA_025728095.1 Prietella phreatophila
ATAGACTGATCATTTCTTTGTCAGTGGGCAAACGTACAAAATCAGCAGGCGATCAAATACTTTTTTCCCTCACTGTATATATTCATTTATATATTCATTTATATATTCAAGAGTCACATCAGTGGTAGATTAAGATCTGTAGTCCTTGCTTTTTTCCCTCACTGTAGTAAATAATAAACATTTCTGAGGAAAAACAGCATCAAGGCTGTCTGTGATTTTACCTGCAGAGACAGAAGAACTGTAGAAAGAAGACTTGAACAACCAATTAGCTAATTTGTGGCTCTGTTATGCTGTAAAAACATTTGAACTCTTTTTACCAGTAGCTAAAAAAATTTATTTGTTTTTTTGAGTCGTTTTCCATTCTGCCGGGAGAATGTACTGGTTAAAAGGGTTAATGATATAGTTCAGGTTCACTTGCCCCATAAAAAGAGAAGAGTCACTACATGTCAGTACAGATATTCTGACTGCTCACCTTCAACTGCTCACTGCTCAATCCTGTAGTAAAACATTTCTATCCCAATGGGAGTGGTCTCTTCAAGGAAGACAACTCTTCCCACAGTGGTTTACTGAATTGTTTGATGAGTATGAAAGATATGAAAATCTAACGCTGTCCTGTTCCATACTGAGAGAATCCGTACAATTCCAGACACTTTCAGAATCTATGCCAAGGTGCACTGAAAGCTGGTGGCCCATGGTGGTCCAACACCCTTGTATAACATTGCCCATCGGTGTATATAAATATAATATATATGAAGCAAGACAAAGAGAATGCACACACTCTGATGTGACTGGGGAGTTAAGATGATGCAAGTTTGGCTTTAAGTGCTGAACAGCTCATGTCATGAAGCTAGTGGGATTGCTAAATGTGCTCATTTCACACTCCGTTTAACAGGAGGCACTCTTGGGGGTGCATACAGATCGCAGTGACGAAGGGAATTTCTCAGCATGTGTTAGGATCAGCCCAAGAGGAAATCAGAATAGACCAGCTCCCCACTGGCAAGAAGGCTTCTTTAGAATGTATAATTATTCTTGACTCCACAGAAACTTTCAGTTGTTCGTTCCCTTATCAGCCTAGGATCCTCTTATCAGCTGTGAATGAATTACCATGAACCAGAACTTATTCTGCTTCAACATACTGGAAGATATTTTTTAATCTGTGTTGAGAAAGAAGATTCTGGGCAGGCATAAGCGCATACATTTCTTACTGCCTTACTGTTGGTAGAATATCATTCCTTTGAAAAACATTTTGTTAACATTCTGATCGCACTTTTGCAATCTGCTATTCCTCAGTGTTGGTGAAAACATGATAGCAAATAGACAATCACAACCTTTTGAAGTGAAGTGAATGATGAATATTCCCATTTTCACACTCTGATCAGTTCCCTGTCATGTTGTTAAAGGACCATCTGACTAAAATCTATTATCATAAATGAGGTTTTCCAAATATGCTCTTGTTTTGCAAGCACATTCTGAATCAAACACACACTGCAATCTTACAAACAAAATTCAGTGATGAGAGGAGAAAGAAGGTGGTTTTAGGAACTGTTTTACATTCTGGTGCCTGTGTAGATCCAGGCCTAATGAGTTGGCTCAGGCTGGATAACTTTCCCTCCATTAGCTATGACTCTAAAATGAGCCAAGGCTTATGAAGAAAGCCAGACCACTGAGTCCTTTATTTCTTTCAAGTTACCCAGTCTCCTTTGTGGGAGAAGTCTACTGACTCTGAGCTGTGAGAAAAAAGCACACAGAGAATTGCTGACGGAGGCAGGGACAGTGGTAGGTCCATGCTTTCACCCAGTGCATGAGCTGTTTGGCCAGACCCACCACTGAGCAGATGGTCTTAGCTAGAGGGAAAATGAGGAGATGGGCTAGAGTGGAGGCACGCTGTTTCACTAGAAATATCCCATTACACACACTGTGGTAGAACTCTAATGTACAGAAATGTAAAATAAAAGATATTGTGCAGTGGACAGAAAGATGCAGCATCAGCAGAGATTTTTGAGTGTGTTTGGGAGGGTGGGTTGGAGTGGGTGTAGTGTGTATGTGTGTGTGGGTGGGTATTTTAAAGATAGCACACAGTAGAGAAGATATGGACTTAATAAATCTATGTCCTGTGTGATTCTATACATCCTTGTGGATCTAATGTGAAGAATATATTAGTGCTACATCGATGCTCCATGCACAGACCTCCGCTGTGTGCATGCCAAAGGGTCTCATTTGATAATGTGGACAGGAAATCTATATATGCGAGCCTCAGATACAAGGCTAACTTAAATCTAAATTTGGGTTTATGCTTAGTCAGTCAGTTCAGATAATTAAGCTGTGATAGCTTCTCCTCTTGCCATGGAGATTTTTGATCTTTTTTCTTTTCCTGCTGACAACAAACTCTCCAGTGTCTTTGGAGGGTACACCAGTATGAATTTTGATCTAATCTACCTTATAGATAACTAGCAAACTATCTCAATTATGCTGAATTGAATTGATATTTGAAAGCCATCCTGAGTCTAGCAGTGTCTGCTTTATTTCAAAGAAAAGACTCCCTCAAGCATTCTAATGTCGTGGAATGTATTTTATACCATACACATTAAAAATAAATACATAATAATACCAAACCCAAATATTGAAGCCATTCTGTCTAACATCTTTATGAGAACAGAAGAACTAAATACCCCCCACGACCAATACCAAATGAGAGCAAACTTCCATAGAAGAGTTTCCCAGCCAATCCATCACCTTGCAGCAGAGTGGTAAATAGAAAGCATTTTTACCATCTGGCCACTGTTTAGTTGATGGAGTACAGTAACTGTAGTCAGTAATCAATAATAAATGCCAAACGTGTAGAATGTGTATGTATTAAGAATACAGAGCAAGCAAACATTCCATCCATGCAGCTAAGTTGCTTTCAGAACATCTAAATTATGCATATAATGACTGCATATGTAGGAAAATTCTTCAAGATAAGTAAGCATGCAGAAGGATGCTATTCCATATGTGGTGAACACAGCTAATCTAATTTGCTTTCGCCATCTGTTTTGTTCTCACCTCTCCATGCCAGTAGACAGTGTGATCTGTGAGTAAGAGTGGCAAATCAGAGTAAAATAAACACTGTTTATAAAGAGCAGGTGCTCTGAGAAAATAACCATTATAGCTAAATGTTGACTTTTTTTCAGGCCAGCTATGAACACAATACTCTGTGATTAACCTCAATCGTAAACCCCTTTCATAAAAGCAGCTGCTGTAGATATAAAGAACAAAGTGAAGCAGCCTGGCCCCAACAACACAATGGTGAGATAATACACAGCTGTAGGATGTTGATACCAGCAGTTGCCCAAAAGTCCTTCAGACCGATACTGCCAGCAGCATAAATAAATAAATTAATTAATTTAAAGCCAAAAAATGCCACACCAGTGCCACTGCACGCTATAAGTATAATGTTGTTGAACATGAAAAATACACTCCTCTGTGCAGCAATTCCAACCAAGCCCATTTGCATGCACATCTGAAAAACTTAAATATATTTTTGAGACCTCGGAATGTATCGTAACTGATAATTCTGTTTGCTGTCGGATGTCATGCAGAATAAAATATGTTTTTCAACTTTTCAATCTCCACTTCCAGTAATTTGTCATATTCACCATTTTAAAGCATAACAATTATTTCATATGCAGAATGAAACTTAAATTATGACTGAACACAACAAGTCACAGTCTGGATGAGCTTAAGCTGTTGAGGATCTGGCAGCAAAACCTAGCAAGTGAACTTATAGCAACTTTTTTTGTTTAATGAAATGGTTAAACAATACAGCAATATGGTTTGGAAATGTAGAAACAAAAGTATATAATATTTTGTTTGGCAGCTTTATTGTTTATATTGCTTGGTACTAAGACATGGAATACCTTGCCATCAGGGCCATTTCCTGCTATAAGTGGTATAAGGATACACTTAGGGCCCCCGGATCACCATAGAAAGAGGTTTATGTATCAGGCAGTACCAGGGGCTCCCTTGTCATGTGAACAACTGCAATTTAGATATCAAAATAAAGAAACTAACATCAGAACATGAAACATGCAACAACAACAACAAACGAAACAGAGGATGAGAAAAACACAAATGATATTTCCAATTAATGGAATTAATGCTAATTAACTGGATTTAGTCAATTTGTGTTTGTGTTTAATGGATAACCTAGCCACTAATCTAGATAGCTAGTCTCTAGAGTGTATTGAAGAAGTGTTAGGCTAACACACTAGCTTGTTATTACTATTAATAGATACAATAATCACAGGGGGTGGGGCCCCTGAATAAGTTACCACTTAAGGCCACCAAATGCTCAGACAAACTGTCCCACTTGCTTGGCTGTGCACACAAAAATGCAAAGTTTTGGACCTAATTTCTATTCATAAAATATTGGTAATGTCAACACTCTCCTTAAATTATTACATTAAATGTACAATAGGGTGCATTAATAATTCTATTTTAAAGCCTTACTAATAAAGAATATGATTAAGATTGATTGTGATGATAAATTTAATATTTGTTTAAAAATGTATATTTCAACACTACATGCCAAGATCAAGATGAGATTTATTGTTATGTTTTAATGGTGCTGACCAATTTCCTGACAACGCTCACGACTGCAGCTGTATTCAGATATTGCAGTTATATTGGCACATAGACCTGTTGTTGGAATTAAATTAGGGGACAACACTTAAGCCAGCTAGATAGATAGCTAGATAGCTAGATAGATAGATAGATGGATAGATAGATGGATAGATAGACGGATGGATAGACGGATAGATAGATAGATAGATAGATAGATAGATAGATAGATAGATAGATAGATAGCCAATGAAGCTCTAGACGAATCTCTTAATAAAGCAGATAATCCTCCATGTTTATTTGTAATACTCGCCAGTTTAACATGATTCTCATCCAGTACTGTGCAGAAACCCAACCTGTTATTGAATGCTGCTTTTCTCTGTTTTACTAGGCATCTATCTAATTTTTTTACGTGTGGGAAATCTCACATATATTTACACAAATCCAGGCTAAGGTTTGCCTCGGATTTTTCGCATTACAAAGTCACTTATTGATGTAAGCTTTTTTTTAAAATTATTATTATTCCATTGAATCAGTGTGTGAATTTCAGAGTTGACCCATTTCCCCACTCACCGTTATGTCCGCCGCTGCTGGTGCTTACAATACTTCCCGCATCATCTTTTTAGACTCGGACCAACGCGGAATGTTTGATGTCTTGTTAATCGGATACTGTTGCAGCTTCTTCCTGTTCGACGAACTCCATCACGCCCGCTCGTGCAATTTCAAAAAGAAACCCCAAACCTCGGGATGCTGTCTAGAAAAAAAAGAGAAGAAGAAGCAAAAAAGAAGCTGTTGCGCTGTCCAGCTGAAGTGGTGCTGAAACGGTCTTGAGCCGCGAGCACTTTCCATTTTCTCCACGGTCCGTTCACTGAGTCATGACCAACGGTGGCTTATCTACAATGTAGAGAAGGCGGCGGTCCGTACCTGAGGCGCGTCAGTAAGCCAGGCTTCGTGAGCGATGCACCAGTGGAGCGCGCGCACTCGCGCTGCTGAAGTGGGCGGTGCTAGCGGATCTACGCGGCGGCGCTTTCGACGCCCACGGGCTCTGTTTGATAATCAACCCGAGGCTGCAAATTGCCGAAGTAATTTGTTCCATTTACTTTGCGAGAGCATTATACGGACTCAGATTACAGCCGGACAGTCCCATTCCTTATTTTGTAATCGTGCAGGCGACTGGTATTTATAGTAGGAAAAAATAAATAAATGGCCGTCTGAAATACTTCAAATGAGTACCTGCCTTTCAGTGTATTCATTTGAAATAACAAGGGAAGCACACTTTATAAAGCTAGGATTAATTCAATAGATGCACGAGTCTCTCCGAAGCCAATATCGATTAAAAAAATTACATGAAACGAGCTGTGCATATAATAACCCATACCTATTATATGGTTCATGTAGGCAAAGTTACCCTGACAGCGTGGTAAAGCAGTTTTCACAGTATTTCAAAAATAAGCTCAAAATGGATTTTAAAATAGCATAAACAGCTTACACCGGCCAATCTCCGCTTGTCAAAGTCTCTCAGATCCTAACGCTTTCCCATTTTTCCTGCTTCCAACACATCAATTTTGAGAACTGACTGTTCACTTGCTACCTAATATAGCCCAACGCTTGACAGATGTCACTGTAATGAGATCAATGTTATTCACTTCACCGGTCAGTGGTAATGGCTGATGGGTGTATATTCCAGAACACACACACGTATTGTGTTGTGAGTAGTGCCTAACTCATAAGCATGTGTGCTATAATATGGCAATATAGTGCCCCCTGCTGGTGGTAAAGCTGCACGTGCAGGGGATTAAGTGACGTGCTTGCTAAGAATGCTGAGGGAAAAGCTCAAATGTTGTCAAAACTATTAGCAAATGTACGTCTGTTTAGGCTCTCTTTTCTCACAAACATTACAGTATGATGGTCTCAATTATTTCTAGCCTCACCGTAACCCACACTTATTATGCCTTTTAAAAACACAGGTTTTTGGGTTCTGGGGTACAGTCGTCGTCATCCCCATTCTAAAATATTCTAAAATTATATAGGCACATAGCATGTAATATTCTATATCTTCCAGTCTGCCTTATTCCCATACTTCATAAGATGTTTCATAAAGACACTATTTTAATCCACATAACATCCAGCAATACACCATTTAATCATAGCTGTGGGTTGTTTCATGCATCCATTTATACATCCTTATATCCTTTCACTTATTATATTTAAAGACTGTCCCAATTAACCTGAACCATGCTGCCAGAGATTACCAGACCATGTTTGATAATGTGGGACATCTTGAAAATTATAAAATTATTAGCATATATACATGTTGAACATGTTCAAACTAGTTTTATAGTTATTTTGTTAGAGTAGTACATCTTACGTATATCTGCATAATAAAAATGTGTAATATATTATTCATGAGCATTTTATAACCTTATGAATTCACATAATTACTTCTACCTCAAGATTTTTGGGGTCAGCTTCTAGTTTGATGCTGATACCCCCTTAGATGTCATTACATGAATTAAGTCATGTTATTTCTATCAAGCAGTTCCACTGGGATAATAAGTTAACACATCTGTCCAGAAAATAAATGCTGCTAAGTTAAACGCTCCCAGTTTACTTGATGTTCCAATATATCTTATTTCAGCCTACTTCTGAATTGGCTATAGCTCTATCCAATCACATAAATTGAAGCAAAATTGCAAATCCTGGCAATTGCAGCACACTGTGCCCATTACACAAAACTCCGAACACAGAACTGCTGGGCCGGACTAGTTTTATGCTTGTTTAAGAATTCATACAGAAAACATGGTGCAACAAAAAGCCAAGTTCAAGTTCAAGCCAAAATAAAAATTGTTCAGCAAATGGATACATTTGAGGATGGTTTTACATAAGGTGTTTTTGTTTGTGAGGGTTTTTATTACAATTATTATTATTTTACAATTTTAATAACTATTCTTAATTTTGTAATACTAGAACTTGTATATTCTAAAATGTTAGGTTAAATGTAACCAAATCCAAGTCATATAAGTAACCCAGTGCTGGGTCAATATACCATCACTGAACACTTTATTAGGAACACCTGTACACCTACTCATTCATGAAATTATCTAAACAGCCAATCATGTGGCAGCAGTGCCACATAAAATCATTCAGATACAGGCCAGCAGCTTCAGGTAATGTTCACATCAACTATCTGAATTGGTAAAAATGTGATTTCAATTATTTTGACTGTGGCATGATTGTTGGTGCTAGACTGGTTTGAGAATTTCTATAACTGCTGATCTCATGTGATTTTTATGCACAACAGCCTTTAGCGTTAACTCAGAAGGGTGCAGTAAAGAAAAAACATCTAGTGAGCGACAGTTCTGCATATGAAAAGCATTGTTGATGAGAGAGGTCAATGGAGAATGGCCAGAATGGCCAGAAAGGCCAAAAAGGCTACAGCTACTCAGATAACCACTCACAATTGTACAATTGTAGTGAGCAGAAAACATCTTAGAATGCACAATACAACGAACCTTCAGGCTTATATACTGTGTAATGTATACAGTAATGCTCAAAAATAAATAAATATATAATTACCTAAAGACTGCAAAATGAGAAACTAATAAACTATTAAGCAAAGAACGAGGCATTACATTTCTGTTAATAGAGTGCTGGTGACTGGATTTCAGAAATGAAGACATTTCACCATGTATGAGAGGTTTCCTCAGCTCTACCTCATGACTGGAAAGTCTCCACCATTTAATCGCAGTGTGTGGCTCATGCCTGTGACAGCAGGAGATTGACATAACACAGGATTCAGAGGTGTTAGTCATAGTGTGGAAACCCTTAGGTGTGCAAGTCAGGACAGCACTGTAGGGTAGGTAGGTGATAGATACTGTTGCTGACTTTTCTTTCTGTTCTGATATGGTTATTGCCCAGACTGATTTATTAGATGAAGTCCTTTTCAGAATTTGTACACTGCTGACCTCTAAAAAGTGCCTCTTGTTTTGTAGTTGTATGTAGACAGCTGTATACTGACCTGAGGAGGCATCTAATGGTGAACGTCAGCTTTGGGAGTCTTCTCAAACCCCTTTGCAGTATTACAGTGATTTATCTGTGTTTGTTTAGTCAGTTTGAATTAATTTCTTTATTTAAGCTGCTAGTATTAGGCTTGCTTTTATATACAGATAATGCTGGATCTGAAGCAAAACTGAGTTTTAATGGCACTCTATCAGCTATATTATGTTAACATGTTGTGTGTTAACTACTCAAAAGATCTGTTAACATAATATGAAATAACACTGCCAAATTACCCAACTAACCCTACTGGGTTATGCAAATGACCAAGATTTTTTTGAGATTCATTCATTAAATAAATAAATTCAGTTATCGCACTGGGGGAATTCATGTAGAACCCTTGAAGAAACCTAGTTTGACCTCTTTAAATGTTGAATGCAATGGACTCTCAGAGAAACTGACACTTTTGTAAGTAAAGAGAAATATCATGCCTCTGTTAAGCATAGGTTTCTCAGAGATTTTGCAGCTTTGCTATGGTAAGCAGCTCCATTTACATAATAAATTCAGTGCATCCTGTAGTTTGCAATGCTTAGCTCTTGCTGTGTCTGGTGATTCACAGCAGATTTACCAAAGTTGGACTAGTGCTTTTCTGAGATTACTCTGTTGGTGCTTATCAACCTTAAAACATTTTACAGAATGTTTCTCAAGTTTCACAGCTCTTTTATATAACTCTCAGATTATATTTTCATGCTTTTAGAAGTTAAACAAAGCCAGGAAAGTCTTCGGAAAGTATGCTAGCCATGTCACTAAGATATGGAGTCTTTTGTGGTGAGCAGAAAAGCATCTCAGAATGCACATGTCGAACCTTGAGGTGTATGGGCCACAACAGCATAAGATCACATCTAGTTCCACTTCTGTCAGCCAAGAATAGAAAGCACATGCACACCAGACCTGGACAGTTGAAGAATGAAAAAATGTACCCTGGTCTCAAATATTTCAATTCTGCTGAGGCACACAGATGGTAAGAATTTGCCTCCAGCAGTACGAATCCATGATTGATTAGTATTAACCTGCCAACCTGCCTTGTGTCAACAGTCCAGGCTGGTGGAGGTGGTATTATGATGTGGCGAATGTTTTCTTGGCACACTTTGGGTCCGTTAATACTAATCAATCATCACTTGAATGCCACAGCCTATTTGAGTATTGTTGCTGACAATGTGCATCCCTTCATGGCCCTACATCTTCATGTCACAAAGCAATAGTCGTCTCAAACTGGTTTCATGAACATGATAATGAGCTCAGTTTTCTTCAGTGGCCTTCCCAGTTACTGGCTCTGAATCCTATAGAATACCTTTGGGATGTGGTAAAAACTGGAGATTCACAATATGAAAGTGCTTGAGAGCCA
>JAOUWY010000030.1:14958425-14972724 GCA_025728095.1 Prietella phreatophila
CCCACCCCCCCATAATTGCCTCATATGTAGTTTTTGCCTTGTAACCATGCAAAGGTCATGAATAGGAAAAAGTTATGATTTCACTACCAAATTCAGCACACAATAAGATCCCAAACCTCAACACCTTTGTAAAATCTATACTACTTAGAATACTTCATCCAAGAGTTTTCAAGGCCAGAAAGTCTACAACCTTATTCACATATGCTCACATGAAGGACGAGATAGCTGAATAATACAGTAACCCAGCTGAGAAGCAGTGTTTCAGCCTGAGGAGAATTACTAGCTTCTCTCTTCACAGCCAAACATCCTGACACGCTGAAGTGAGCTGAGGCAGGCGCCTCCACTTTGACAACCAAATGAGAAGCGACTTTGGAGATAACAAACAGACTAGCAGATGGAAATGTTTGTGTTTGTGTGTGTGTGTGTGTGTGTGTGTGTGTGTGTGTGTGTGTGTGTGTGTGTGTGTTTTACATGGTATAGTACGCAGGTAAAGGTTGTCCCGGATGACTTGCTGCAATTTGTGGTCCAGTGAACCCTTCTGGAACTGCAAGCTGAGGTAATGCCTCAAGTCTGTGTTTAGTACTTTCCCTGCAAAGAGAAAAGAAGAAAGAAAAGAGGGTTAATAAAATATATTAGGCTCAGAATGGACTGCCACTATAAAGCAAACATGCATACAATAGGTTGCGATAGGCTGTATGGCTCTGACATAAGGTACCAATTGCCTGATAAGATTTTGCAAGAATATATAGAAACACCAAGGTATACAGTGGTGCTTGAAAGCTTGAATTTCCTATATATCTCCATAAATATGACCTAAAACATCATCAGATTTTCAACCAAGTCCTAAAAAGTAGATAAAGAGAACCCAATTAAACAAATGAAACAAAAATAATGTACTAGGCCATTTATTTATTGAGAAAAATGATCCAATATTACATATCTGTGAGTGGCCTCTAAGATTAGCAGTTAACTTGAAGGTAAAATTAGTCTTCAGTCATTGAGATGCCAATCTGATGTGAATGAGTGCCCTGTTTTATTTTAAAAAAACAAAAACAAAAACAGGGATTTATCAAAGTTTAAACCTCATTACACGTTTGTGGAAATTTGACAGTTATCCAATATTGTATATTTTTCTCAGTAAATAAATTACCAAATACAGTTTTTGTCTCATGTGTTTAAATGGGTTCTCTTTATCTACATATAAATCTGTTGATGTTTTACATCATATTTATGCAGCAATATAGAAAATTCTAAAGGTTTCACAAACTTTCAAGCACCACTGTAAGTACATAAATTATTTAGCAAGAGTAACACAGAACAGGCAAAAAAACAAAACAAAAGATAAAAACCAAACATAGACAGGACAGGGATAAAGATAGGGCTAGAACAAAGCATAGGCATGCTTGTCAACCTGGAAACTGTAACATGAAGAGTGAATCCGTAACAATAAGTGCCAAAATGCCGTACGGACTGTCCCTCCCAGGTTCAGTGTTCTAGCTAGCAGAATGGCTTTTTTGGCACAAAGGTTTTTTTTTCATCTGCCTGTCAATCCTAAAATTTTGCTTTGAGCAATATATCTCTGCACTGCCACAGTCACATAACAGACACAGTGCATGTCCCATTTAGCTTTGCTTGCTTGATTCAGCAAGCACAGCCTTTTCAAAAAAGTTAACAATGCTGACAGTCTTACCGCACAAACAGACATAAAATGAAGGCCTCAGAAACAGAAGTCTTTTTGTCTCCAGTGTCTTTTCTCTCCACCAAACTTTAAAGTGTTGGTGAAAGTGGGAGAAGTTTGTGGAGGAGTTGAGAAGAAAGAAATGTAGTTAAGAGACTGAATGAAGAAAGGAGTGATAGCAGAGAACTGGGGAGCAGATGGTTCACATTATCGCTCTCTCCCAGATGCCAACACACCTGAGCCAAACCACCCAGAACATTGAAGGTCTGGTACAGGTGTGTTGAAAACAGATGAAACAGAATTAAAAAGAAACAGCAATAACAGAAGGGAAAACCAATGATGCAAAGAAAGAGAAGGAATATAAATTAAAACACAACCCTGTAATACATATGGCATGACATGGCATAATCATCAAGGCAAAAAATATTACATATTTTATATAAATCAATTGAATTAAATACAATTTTATTGTATTTGTATATGTATACATGCTACATTGTCACAAAGAAATCTAGATGAAGATTTAGAGCCCTGAAGAGCAAGCCAGAGGTGACAGTGGAAAGGAAAAACCTCCTGAGAGCACATGAAGAAACCTTGAAATGGGGAACCCATCCTGTATACTGTTAGTAAGAGTCCTGGAATGAGCACATAACAGTCTTTATGATTACAGCAGCAGTTGTTAATTAAAAATCTATTAAGAAATACTTCAGATTAATGGAACTTACATTCCCAGAGACACCCTACCATCCACCTTGCCCTGTACACTGCAATCTGATTGGTTGAAGATAAATAAATAAATAAAAAAGACTTGATGTCAGCAGTGCTATGGGTGTTTCATTCTTTGAAAAGAAAAGTTAATGGCATTCTGGTTAAGGAAAAATGTCAATTGTTCATCCATCACAATATCATCTCTTCTGATTATATGTCAGAAAAACTATGACTATTGAGTAAAACATGACAGAAATTAAAATGTCCTGTTTTTGTATTGCTTTTTTTTACCCTGAAAGCAGAAGTGTAGAAGTATGGCCAAATATCCATCTACACACACTCACACACAAGCTAACAGAAGGTTCTCACTCCTGTGGGTTTGTGAAAGCTCTCAGAGCAGCTGTGATCTGACCCTTTTTTGGATCGGACAGAAGGAGAGATGGCACAAACGTATCACATTTTCAGTCTCTCGGTTACAGATTTATTTACACACCCATAAGTTGTTAATATCCATAAAAATGTTGCGTCATCATCTCTCTCCCTTTCTCTCTCTCTCTCTCTCTCCATTGTTCATTGTGCTACTTTTGACTGTCAGGAGATGCATCCTGTGGAGAGACTTAGGAACTACTTTGATGAAAAAACCAACCATCAACAAATCCCCACTTCCTTTGTTGTCAGCTCTCTAACAGTGAGTGCCCCCAAGCTTTTATTTTTCCTGCTGCTATTGCTCTAAGCCTTACTTTCTATAATCGCACCCTGACTCATTCAATTTTTCTGAGAAAGTTGGACATGTAACAGACAAGGAATCATCTCCAGCCTTCAGACTGAGCAAACCTCTGACTCCAATGTGTACCTCTATCTCTCCCCGGGCTTCCAAAGTCTTCTAAATTTGTAAACAAATCAGCCCTTGTTTACCAGGACCCAGATTCACAAAAATCACAATAAACAACAATAAAAACCATAATTGATCATTCATAGTTCTTAATTTAAGTATCATCAGGGGAAACAAAAGTGGTTCAGTGGTGAAGGCTCTGGGCTACTGATCAGAGGCCAAGCTGCTACTGTTGGGTTTCTACTGAACCTGTACTTGTCACCATAAAATGTTTTCCATAAAGTTTTTCGAACTCTGCTATTACACCTTAACCAAGTGTGAGGTTTAACAGCTCTGATGTTAACTAGCCTCAAATCAATTTAACAATTATTTTTATAACAGCCCCAGAGAACACCACTAATGATATCTAATATAGTCTTTAAGGGTGTTATTCTGTCTGTCACTGTCTGTCCACTAAATTTACATCAGGAGTTGATAATTAAGTTTATTTTTAGCACATCTTTTGAGGGCCAAAATGGTGATCGGTGTTATTCACCACAGGTGCGATGGGATTATCATTATCCCTGAAATCGATTCATTATGGGTTCTATTAAGCATAATGAAAAATGTGAGTTTTAAAGACAAATGGAAAGAGAATTAATATCTTTTTTTTGCCATTATTCACCAATGTCAAAGCCGTAATGTCTGATGTATAATGTATCTCCAAAATTAGCCAGGAGTACAATACAAAACATTATTTTGCTGGTAGATACACAGTGCATTTAACACGACTTTCCCACCGGAGTCAGAAAAAATTAAAAATGAACTAATGAATATGAACTAATATGACTTACTGCTGTCAGGGACTGGAATGCATTTGCAAGTGCAGGTATTTATACAAATAAGCCAAGTGCCAAATAGGATCATCTATGAACACACAAACAGGAGCGAGAGCAAGAACAATGTGGTATAATTAAGCAATATTGCATTAGCAAGAGTGCAGTTATTCTGAATATCGGCAGGCTCAGGCTCATGCCTAAGGCTGAACCACAGCCATGCTGATATTCAGTATAACCACATAATGCTGAGTGGGATATTGCTTTTATACAACAGTTCTATATACAAGAAAGTGATATACTGAAGGATAAGTGACATTTCGGGCACAATATTGTCACAGCTCAGTCTGACCGGGACTCCAACTCCCAGAATCCAACACAAGCGTGCACGCACTCAACCCCGTCCGACCCGGACTCCAGTTCCCAAGAACCCACACAAGCGTGCAAGATCACCGGAGTTCTGATTCACAACACCTGGGACTAGCCTTCAGCATCCACGGGTATTTAAGAAGTCACACTCCTAGTCCACGTTGCGAATTATACGCTCCTTAACGTGTGTTATCTGCGATACCAAGCCTTCAGTGTTTCAGATATTACCTGGTTCGTCTCAACTCTGCCTGTTTACGATTACGTCTCTGGATTACCTACATTGTGGAACATTACCTGGTTCATCTTGACTCTCTGCCTGTTTACGATTATGTCTCTGGATTACCTACATTGTGGAGCATTACCTGGTTCGCCTCAACTCTCTGCCTGTTTGCGACTACGTCTCTGGAATACGACTACGTCTCTGGATTACTATCAGCGTTGTTCTATAATTGCTCACGCCTACATCTCTTGAGACCCCTCGGTGTGTACTACAGCCACGGACTGTTCCTGCCCTCACATATCGGCTCCTGCGCATGTGTCCTCCTCCACCCCTGTGACAAATATGACTAAAATGTTCTGTTTATTTTCGCTCCACTAGTGTAAATAGATCCAAAGAAGCTACACTCAATTTATAGCACTAATGAGCTTTCATATTTTAAGTCAAAAGTTATATTCCTGAAATGTTTGCCATGTCTGCTGATGGTGTCACTACTACTGTAATAAATGGCAAATGGCGCACTTATATAGCGTTTTTATCCAAAGTCTCATACACCCATTCACACACCAATGGTAGTAGAGGTGCCATGCAAGGCGCTAACTTGCCATCGGGAGCAACTTGAGGTACAGTATCTCGCCCAAGGACACTTTGGCATGTGGAGTCATCTATGGTTTCTTGGAGTAGAGTTAAGTTGCATTCACTCATAGCTAGCAAACAAATAAGTGCAATTTAATCCCCTGACCATAACAACAACAAAAAAACAACAGTTAGCTAGCTACCTATTGAGACACTGAAATGTATTACATGTTCAGCAGAAAAAAGCCATCTCTGCATCGGTCTTCAAGCCCTTCAGATCTTGTAATTGTCGCCACCTCTTAAAAGCTATGGCGATATTTATTGTCATTTTAGCACGGGCTCTGTTGCTTTCCCTTTTTGACTGCAGGCTCTTAACAGTTCGAGGCTTCTTGTTTTTGACAACAGGTGATTCCCCAGATATTGCCATTTAGAACTATCCAGATTAAAAGCAGCCATCTACATGACAAGTTTAAATTCTAAGCAGCTGTTGTAAGAACAAGCTACCTATACTCCACCATACTTAGCACCCACACACACGATAACATAACTGGCTCTTCTTCCTTCTGTTTATGGGTGTGACATAATCATGCAAAGGCGAATGACGTCAAACTGACCTTTCCACGAAAGCCATGAAGGGGATATAGAGCCAGCCTGTACTGTTCATATCTAACATGGTGACTCCATGGACTCGTGTTGCTTGTGTCATAATGCAAAAATTGTGCCACAGGAGATATGCTGTTTTTGTACTGGACTGCTGTTTTCAGTAGCCCATTTGAGAGCCCAATTAGTGGTCTGACATGACATTCTGCAAAAAATGGTGAATTCAGATACATTTGCTTTTCTGCTTGCATGGTTCTTGACATTTTCCTTTAACCCAGTTGATCCACAAAACCTGGTCCATATGATCTAACATCCTCTTCTATGCATGAGGATTTTAAACCCAATGTCATGTGAAAGCCAGTGACTGATGTTATGTCCCACTGATTGACTTACACCTATACACCTACAGAAAAGGTCAAGAATAATAATGAAGTAAGGGTGGAGAGAAGAAGTGAGAGAAAGATGGGGAAGCAATGAATTCTGCATCATTAAATCTTCCCAAACAGTCAGGCATTCCATTATTCTTTGCTTTTGGTGTCTCTTCTGTATCCACTTGTCTGAGACAATATTGTTAGTCACCTTCCAAAATAGGCATAAAAATAATTTCCCATATTTTTTATAGAAATGCTTCACAATTCTGTTTGACAATACATATTTGACAACAGTAGTGAATCATGATCGTGAATCATGTAAACATATTATAACACCAGCAGCATTGCATCCTTTTCTGCCTCCGGACAGCAAATATCCAGCTTTCATAATTTAAAATGAGAAATTCTCAGAGCAGACTCTGAAACTCACAGTATGTGAGTATATGTGTACAGTATGTGAATCGCAGTTCTCTAGCCTGCTCTGTAACTGCAAATATCTGTACAAATGTCAGGTTTCTGAACATATAGAAATGACTGAATTATGAAAGAGAAAGGAGGATAGACATTTTTTTTTAAAAAACAGCAAACAAACAACAATGTTAGGATTTAGTACAAACACGGGTTATGATCACAACACGCAAACTCATATACAGATTGTGCTCACAAAAAAAACTTGGAAGATGAGAAATAGGCAACTAAATGGCAATCTCTGTTAGAATTTAAAGGAGAAATGAGAAACCAAGGAAGAGAAAACAACAAGAAAGTATGACGTGTTTGATCAGAGCACAGAAACTAGATTGGTAGTAACGAGAGAGAGAGAGAGAGAGCGAGAGAGAGAGAGAGCCCTGTTGCGATAGTGATGTTATCTCTAACCATCTCATTTACCAAAGGAAGTGTGTGATGTAGGAGAAGATGTACGATCAGCACCAAGAGCAACTGTAGCTATTAGAAATCAGGGACCTTATTTTCACCCATATGTGTTTATCTGATTTACAGCATTCCAAATATTAGACACTAACAAAGGAGTAAAGTGAGTTCACTGGTTAAAAAAAGAATGGAATAAAGTGCAAATCTTTACATAGGAGATGGGTGCAAACCATGACAATATTGGCAAACGAGAAAAATGGAAATGACCGGGTCTGTCAGATTCTTACACTGACGTTTATACAAATTCAGGACATTGTTGTCTCCATGAAAGTCCTGACTGGTCCTCATACCAGAGATGTTATTCTATATCTCTCCATGCAAATAATCAGAAACCAAACTTCACCACTAACATGTCAACTTGAGATTATAGTGTTATTACAGAGGAGATACAATTTATTTTTGGATTAGCTATATGGAATTATATTATTTCTGAAAACTGACAAGGATATTCCTAAAAGTATTGGCAATAATCCATGAAAGCCAGAACAGGTAAAAATCAGTGTTAACTACTGAGTGATAAAACAAGAGAAAGTCATAAATTTCTTCCTTTAGGTCACTATATGGGTCTAAATACGTAGCTCACTTTAGTGTACTACATTGAGGTTTAGAAGCTTTTATGTTTTTTCACTGTCTAGTGCATGTATGCAGAGTAGGAATCCAACCATCAGGTCTGACTGTCGCTGTTACCATAGAAACAGCTGTAAAGAAAGCGTCATCTAGCCTTAACCCACTTATTATGGAAAATGTGCATGCACAGTAGCTGGAAAAACCTGAAAAATATTTTTGTCAATGTAGCCAAATTTTTCAAAAAATTTTAATAGGATTTGTCAGATTTTTATCTATGATTTCAAAGCCATGTTTGAAACATCAGCTTATCTATCAGTTTAAGGTTTATGGGTCCCACTGACAGCCTAATGGCTGCCAAGTGCACAGACTACTATATGGACTGTAAGGATAATAAATACTAGGCCCAATATCCTATCCAAAAAATCTTTATGATCTCTAAGGGCTTTGAATGTATGCCATCAGTAAAAATATTCTGTAGTCCTTTCAGACACTTCCCAATCCAACAGCCATGATTGATGCACTGCATCAGCTGCCACTGAGAGATTAATGAAAAGGGCAACAGAGTGATGCTTAGCTTTAAGACAGCTTAATTTATCATTAGCAAACAATAACATACTGTAGCCACTGTGGTACCATGAACCCTTAACACAACATGTACTCCTTGACCCCTTAAATGGATTAACATTTAAAAATTCCTAAGCAAATCTATAGTTGCTCAGAAAATCTTACCAATTAGGCTCAATTCAGGACATCAGCAGTCTCTGTAAAGCAGAGGTCAACACAGCTTTCTGTACTATATAAGAGAGAACTCAAAAACAAATCTCTGTGTGTGCTCATAACTTATGTATTCTCTTGGTAGTATTTATAATGAGTTCCTGGTAAATTATACACATCAGAGTGGCCACAGAGCTGAGTGGGTCTTTAAGACCAGGCACACTTACATTAATGTCTAAAAAACATGCACATAATATGGTGATTATTTGCTACAAGCAGCTTCCCTGAACTGATGTAGATGCTACTGACAATTATTACCTAAGCACATAGACATATACATAAGTTTCAAACAAAACATATTACAAACCAACTGGGTGCACGGTGGCTTAGTGGTTAGCACGTTTGCCTCACACCTCCAGGGTCCGGGGTTCGAGTCCCGCCAGGGCCATATGTGTGCGGAGTTTGCATGTTCTCCCCATGCTGCGGGGGTTTTCTCCGGGTACTCCGGTTTCCTCCCCCAGTCCGAAGACATGCATGGTAGGTTGATTGGTGTGTCTACATTGTCCATAGTGTGTGAATGGTTGTGTGAGTGGGTGTGTGATTGTGCCCTGTGATGGACTGGCATCCTGTCCAGGGTGTACACTGCCTTGTGCCCGATGATTCCTGCAATAGGCTCCTTGTTCCCTGCGACCCTGAAGAAGGAATAAGCGGTTGAAGATGGATGGATGGACAAACCAACTGTGGGGGGCTTAGTGGTTAGCAGGTTTGCATTGCACCTTTGGGGCTTAGGGTATGATTCCTGCTTTTAGTCTTTGCATGTTCTCCCTGTGCTTCAGGGGTTCCGCCAGGTACTCTGGTTTCCTCCCCCAGTTCAAAGACATGTGTTGGAGGCTGACTGGCATCTATAAATTGTCCGTGGTGTGTGAACATGTGTGTGGTTAGCACCCCATCCTGGGTGTTCCCTGCCTTGTGCCCAAAGTTTTCTGGGATAAGCTCCAGGCTCCCTGCAACCTTGTGTCGGAGAAGCAGTACAGAAAGTAAATGGATGGATGGACAAACCAACTGTGTATTCTCTTAAAAACTTGGTGAAAATGATTTATGTACAACAAGTTCATAAAGTTACATAAAATACCTAATTATGTAGTTCTGCTAGAAACTCGACCTTGCGCTTGTGCGCACGACCTGTATCTGAAGCTTGTGCAAAATCATGCCTCTATTTATAGGCCTGCCATGATCAGCTGACGTGGCAAATAAATATGGCACCTGTGAACCACGCCGTCAGCCTTATTATCTTTGGCGAGACTGCACGTCCGTTGTTTGTGTAAAGAAACAAAAGACGCTTCATTTCCTCTAGATCTTTTCTCAAAATCTCAGCACTTTTCTATCCCTTGTATGCGGACAAATTTAGGTCTGTGTCATCTGAACTGTACTCTTCGGACATACAGGTTCAAGATGCTGATGCCCAAACTTATCGTTCCACAGATTCAGTTTGAGGACTGGTTTGTGACATAGGACTGGTTTCCACATAGAAATATGCCTAGCTTTATCCCCACACCCCTTCACAAAGTGCATGGATGTCATTCAGGCATTCGTGTATTAAACTACCTGGACAACTGGCTATTTCTAGCAGGATCCAGGGAACTGGCAGTTCAACATCGGGATGTTGTTCTCGCCTACATGAAGAGCTTGGGACTCAGGTTGAACCTCAGAAAAGTACGCATTCTTAAGAGCAGTGGACAACTTTTCTAGGGGTTATAAGGATTCTACTACGATGAGGGCATTTCTATCCCCAACATGCGTAGGGTCAATCCTATAAACAATGAGCAAGATAGAGCTGGATCTTGGCATCCCCTCCAGTCTATGGGAGACTACCAGAACTTATGGGAAGCCAACATCATACCATTGGGCCTATTGCAGGAGACCGTTTCAGTGGTGGTTGAGAAGCTGTGGGTTTCATCCAAGGACAAAACCTCTAAAAGTAATCAGTGTCTGAGAATTTGAGCTCTGAGAATTTGAGTGTCCATGGTTTTTAGACTTGGGTCACACTCTAGGAGTGTTTCCATAGTGCAAGGCGGTAATGACAAACATCACCCTCACGAGTTGGAGCGCAGTCTTAGACAGCTGTCCAGCTCACGGTCTCTGGAGTGGAACTCATCAGGAGCAACATATAAATTGCCTAGAAATTTGGGCCATATTTCTAACACTGAAATTCCTTCTTCCTCAATTGTGAGGTCACCATGTGTTTACAGACAACACAGCGGTGGTCTCATATATTGACCACCAGGGAGGATTATGTCCGCGCCCCCTGTTCAGGCAGGCGCAACTAATTCTTCTCTGACAGTTGTCATTGAGTGCAATGTACATTCTGATCAACTGGAATGTGGGGGCAGACATCCTTTTGAGACAGGGGCTGAGGCCCAGGGATTGGTAGATCCATCCACAAGTGGTGAAGTTCATATGGCGGAGGTTTGGCCAAGCAGGACTGCATGTGTTCACCTCTGAGGAGATAACACACTGTGGTTCAATCTCACTCCTCCCGCACAATATAGGCTGGACACCATGGTGCACATGTTGCCGAGGTCACATCTGCACGCTTTTCCCCCCAATCACTCTGCTCCCACAAGTTCTAGCGAGAGTTCGCCAAGACAGTCTATGTTTGCTGCTAGTAGCAGCATATTGGCCAGCTTGAATATGGTTCTCAGAGATAATATCCCTGCTAGATGGCAGTCCTTGGGAGATTCCGGTCCGCAGGGATCCACTGTAGACCCAGTGAACTGCGCAATAGCTACAGTCCTGGAGCTCTTACAAGAATGTTTCTCAGTGGGGAAACCTTCTACAATCAGGGTTTAAATGGCCGCCATTTTGCCCAGCCATGGCCCTGTTGATGGAGCCTCTGTGGGGCAACATCCTCTAACTTTATGCGGGGTGTCAGGCGGCTGAGACCTATCTGCAGGCCACATATACCTTCCTGGGACCTCTCTGTAGTCCTGGAAGGTCTGTCAGGTGCCCCATTTGAGCCCTTAGAGTGGATCTACTGTCTCAAGCTGGGGGGGTTGATTTTTCACCCTCGGCCAGAACTATGGAAACAGTGGGTCTGTCCCCTGAGGGGCACCAGCTCATAGATTCTGGTCCCACAACTGAGGTTGTAGAGACTATGTTAAATGCTAGAGCACCATCCACAAGGGAATTGTATGCACTCATATCGCAGCTTTTTGTCTTGTGGTGTCAGGAACTTTAGCTAGACCAAGTGAACTGCACAATAGCTACAAGTCCTTTAGTTCTTACAAGGACATTTCTCAGCAGGGTTGGCTCCTTCTGCAATCAGGGTTTATGTTGCTGCCATTTCGGCCAGCCACACCCCTGTTGATGGAGCCTCTGTTGGGCAACATCCTCTAACTTCGAGGTTTATGCGTGGTGTCAGGTTACTGAGGCCCATCTGCAGGCCGCGCATACCTTCCTGGAACCTTTCTGTGGTCCTGGAAGGTCTGTCAGGGGCCCCATTTGAGCCCTTATAGTCAGCCTCTGAGAAGCTTCTGACTCTAAAGGTAGCTCTTCTGCTGGCCCTGGCATCTCTCAAGCAAGTAGGACATCTACAAGCTCTCTCATGTCCCACACATGGCCACAGTCATGAAATCTATTTCACTGTGCCCCACTGCCACTTATGCAGATGGCAGGCTGCTTGAATAAGAGTAGAACTCAGGCGAATGGGCACTGATGTGAAGATACTAAGGAAAAGATAAGTACATGTTGCATAAGTGACCTTATCAGAAGGTGCGTGTTCTGTAGCTGTGTAATCAGAAAGGAATATAGGCAGGGCAGAAATGTTTACTCAGTAAATGTCTCACATCAGGCCATGAATGTTAAGACAGCTTAAGACAAAAGGTTTTTAACTGCTGCATATACTCACTGACCACTTACAAATACACTATACAAATACTGGTTAGGATTGCATTTGCTCTCAGAACAGCCTCAAGTCTTTGTGGCATGGATTCCACAACATGTTAGATACATTCCTTTTACATTCTGGTCCATGTTGTCATGATATTATAATTGGTACAGGTTGGTCAGCTGCACATTCATGATGTAAATCTAATTACTACCACGTCCTAAAGGCGCACTACGGGATTCAGGTTCATGGATCTGTGCTGTTCTGACCCTACCCCCAGCAATTGAGGAAAAAAATTTACCTGGCAAAGTTTGTCCAATCTTCAGCTGCCCAACTATTCCCTCTGTAGCCTTATATTCTTGTTTTTGCTGACAGAAGTGGAATTAGATGTATGTCTATTGTAGCCCAGCTGCAGCCTGAATTGTTTTTTGGCTCACCATGATTGTAAAGAGTGTTTATTTGAGTTACTATTGCATTCTCATTAGCTAAACTCCCATTAACTAGGAGTTTCTACAGACACACCTGGTGCTTACGGGATGTTTTTTGTTTGTTTGTTTTGTTTTTTTGCACCATTCTGTGCAAACTCCAGAGAAGAACATTTTATATGAACATCAACTGAATTTCTTGACCTGTATCTGCAGGATTTTATTCATAGAACTACTGCCACATGATTGGAACAACTGGTACACAGGTGTTCCTAATAAAGTGGCAGGTATGTGTGCTTAAGTACATCAGTAATAATAGTAGATGTAGTAAGTGTGGCACAGAGAAACTTCCAGACAGACAGGACATCTTGCCCAAAGTAAGATGTGTAAACAATGTACACCTCACCATCTGTCACATACCACCTTGTAGTAACCATTGACAACCAACTGTCCTTCTTACCTCATATTGCTAAACAGTCACACACACAGCTTTCCTGTCTACAATGTTAGGAGGATCCAACCATTTCTATCCATAGAGGCCACTCAGATCCTTGTCATTTTGAGACTGTACTACTACAAGTTGTTCCGGAGAGGTTTGCCCCATGCACCATCTGACCTATGCAATTAATCCAGACTGTAACTGCCAGACTTGTTCTCAACCGACCCAAGTTCTCCCACACCACCACATTGCTTCACTCTCTCCATTGACTTCCTGAAGCTGCCCACATCAGGTATACTACACTGATGCTTGCCTACAAAACCAAAAATGGACCAGTGCCCACCCATCTTAAATCGCTTCTCACACACCACTCTGCGCCATGCTCCTGCCGATCCTCTACAACTGCTTGATTATTACCGCCATCTCTCAAAGTACATAGGAGGCATGCATCAATGCTTTTCTCTGTTCTGGCAACCAGGTGCTGGAAACAACTTCTCCTGGCTATCACTGGCTGTCTTCAAACAATTTCTAAATACCTACCTGTTCATCAAGCGCTTTAGCACTTTCTTATTGGAAAAAAAACCTACTGTCTTGTCCTTTTTCATACTATACTAAACTCTCCAACACAAATTTTAGACTGAGTGGTACTCTTAGTCCATGACCTAGTGAACTAAAATGAGGATGTGTTTTATGATAGAGACTAGAAAGCACTTCTGTAAGCCAGTCTGGATTAGAGCATCTGCTAAATGCAATACATAAAAGTGTGTGCTGTTGCGCTATGGGCTGCTGAGCGCACTGCTTGCTCCAGTGCTCAGCACAAGAGGAAATCTGTGACGAGAACTAAGGTGTTACAGATAAGCAAGAGTTTTTAATGGAAATGTGAGGTTAAAATGAACTTAATGGATGATCTTTATGTTTTCAAGGTTGAGTTGCCTACTTTATTTGTAAAGCCTCATTGCCCTTGCCAGTCCTTCACACTTGATGGACACAGCCCCTTGCCAATTATCATCTGTCCATCTGAAACAAACATTATGTAGTTCACATACATCTAAGGAAACCAAAGCACCTTTAGTAGTTTAATATATAGAGGGGAAAAAACATGCAAATATTCCATGGAAGAAAACTTTTATATATATCTATATATATCTATATCTATCTATCTATATATATATATA
>JAOUWY010000030.1:15000133-15011270 GCA_025728095.1 Prietella phreatophila
TCTCTCTCTCTCTCTCTCTCTCTCTCTCTCTCTCTCTCTCTCTCTCTCTCTCTCTCTCTCTCTCTCTCTCTCTGATATTCAGGAGTGGCTTCCAACAACATTTCATTTCATCATGACAGCGGGTTTCATCAATTCATCACTGCCTTCTGCCTCACATTATGCAAAAACCATTGAAACTGCAAAGATTTCATTCCCCATTACCAAACAATAACCAGGTAATAGTGCTGGAACAATGATCCAAAGCGACAGGAGGGAGAGAAACGAAATGAGGAGGCCAAAGGAAAGAGAGGGTGACAAATGAGAACTCAGCAAATTGGTCAAGGTCATTGAATGTCAGAGCAGGTCCCAGTGCTGCCAGCAAAATTCCCATAAGACAGTAAGCAAAAGGAATACATATGAAATGTCACCTCAGCAAGCACAAGTTGAATTCCGTATGTGTCTTTGTCTTCTTTTATCCATCACATCAAGTCAAAATGGAGACATTCAACTTCACCTTCTGAGAAAAATGACAGTAAGTTCAGATATAGAACCAGCCCTGAACAAACCAAACCATTAGAAATGTAGTACAGAATAGAAATACAGAAGTATACCCCAGTATAGAAATATGCCATCAGTCAGGCAAATTTTTTTGAAGATGCCACCAAAATAACATCCTGCATTGGCAAATTTTAGCAACTGTAAAATGATCTTGTACCACGAAATGTTTACATGATGAATCTGGAGCCAGCCAAGCAAATGTGGTAAATGTCTTACAAGCAGACATACAACACAAAGCACAGTGAGAAGATTATAAAAGAGATTATAAAATGACAGGCTTTCTGTCTCAAAATGGTTGTAGTCTGTTAATTAATAGTGGTTTGTCAGCTAGACCTTATAAGATGGAGACATGGTCTCTAAATGGTATTCATGACAAAAAAATATCTATCTATCCAACAAGTTCTCATAATCCTAATAAAAAAATATATATTATGATTTTAAAGATTCTGTACCAAATTTCACAAATAATTTTAAAAGAATTAAGAAATATAGTGATCGTGTTATTTATTTGATAGAAATTTGTACCGATTAAAAGTAATAAAACAAAAATTTCAGAAAGACTGAACTGTGACCTTATTATAAGGACTGGCTGGCACATTAATAGAGGACACACACACACACACACACGCACACACTATAGCTCATCTCATCTCTCTCCCTTATTAAAACCTTTTCTAAACACTCCTCGTCTGACACCTGACATATGACTTTCACAGCAAGCTATTCATTTGTAGGCATTTCAGGAATCTACTGTATCAGCAGCTCACTGTGTGAGTGACTTATGCCTTGATTTATGAAGCTGTGAAATTATTTAAATTAGTTTATGTACACATTTATATACACATTTTCATTGGTCCACTTAACATGTCTAAGCATTGATAATGATATGGCTTCCTGTGACTAAAAGAATAGCTTTACATGCTGAGGTCTATGACTGGACATCATTGGAAAGTGTGAAAAACGAATTGCAATCAGCAGTGAATGCACCTTTTGTTTTTCATGTACTACTACACTGGATCATATCCATCCCATTTCCTGCCCAAACTATGACTTCAAATCATATCTGAAAGAACTATGACTGCTATATAAATGGTATAGGGTCTGCACTTATATAGAACTTTTAGCCAAAGCGCTTTAGACTGTGTCTCATTCACCTATTTACACACACACACACACACACACACACACACACCAATGATAGCTGAGCTGCCATGCAAGGCACTAACTTGCCATCGGGAACAACTTGGGGTTGCTTGATTAATAATCTATATAGCCCATGAAAAATCTAGCTCATGTGGATTTTAAATCATTATTCTAGCAGTGTAGTTATTTTAACCAAAATGAAAACAAAAAAGCAACTAGGAAGCAAATCTGTAATGTCATTGTAGACACTGCAGTACTGTATGAGTCCTCACTAATGGAAATGATTAGCATTTTAGCACTTCCGGTTCCATTATCCCAAAGTCTATGGGTTTTTTTGAATGGGTTTTTGGTTAAATGCCCGAAATAAGGTCTGTGGTTAACACAAGCTCAAGATATTTTCACATTTTATCCTATGATGCAAAATACACCAGTCATACCCCGCTCGTGATTTATTTCAGCTTTTACGTGTCTTGAAAAAGACAGTTGTTAACAGGTGACTAAATGGGACTACATAGGTTGTCTGGGACATTAACCGTCATCACAACGAACAGGAAACTCTTCTACTACAGCCTCATTTATTCTTGTGTTCTTGCAAACTATTCCAACTCAAATTTTATATTTTCCAATTGGGTTTTTTAAATAAAGATTGACAGAGTTGTTGGAAGCTTAGTGGTGGTGACATTGAAGTAAGGTGACCATGGTGTAGTTCGTTTACAGCCTAACTTTAGCATTTTACTTTTGGTGACTGTATTTAGTCTTCAAAATTCATAAAAGTTCTGTTCATTTTTGAAGATAATCTTGATGAACGTGTAAGAATCATAAACCTTTGTTGGTCACAGAGTATTTTCTGCAATAATCCAAAAGCCAATGGGGAAAATCCTATTGAATTTTTGTCAAGGGAACATTGGCCTACAAAATAATTTCATCCCTGCAGCACTCTGTGCCACCCCATACTGCATGCATACTGGCAAAACTTGCCATCTAAAACAAATGAGGTTCTAATGTTGAATGCTGCAATGCTTCTAACGCACGATGGAGAACTTCCTGAAAGAAATTACCTTTTTGCTGCTGAATAGATCATGGAGTGACTCAAATAGCATAAAAAAATGCCTAAAACTGAACTGTGAACCCACTGAAGTGCAAAGAGGAGATGGCCAAAGTGGAAGTGGCAGTGTTGTCACCTTGCTCCTTTGCTTCCCACCAAAAAAAAAAAAACAACAACCCTCAGATACGCCACTCCTGTACCATTGGCAAAGACCACCCTTTCAAATAACTTAATTTCAGAAACATTATTGTTCAGGTGGCAGAACTTTGTATGGGGCATGTGAAAATGACTGCTACACATATACAATAAATATTCAGCAAACATCACTAAAACTCCTCTTTGTTTGTTAGATGGTTCTGTTTAGTTATAGCAGTAGTAGCCACCTACATCAGTATTAGTGCTAAGCTTCACACAATAAAATAAGCTACAGCTTTTTGAGGAAACTCAGACAGTTTGGAAACAGCTCATTTAAGCACCAACCATGCCGGGTTAAAAAACAAAACAAAACAAAAAAAAACATTCCTCAAAGGACCTCAAAGAGCCTGCAGGTTCTCAATCACTGACCTCCTTAAAAGAAGTCTTCAAGATTCCATATAGGGCTCTGCCACTGTGGCAAACTTACATAAATCATAAAGAAACCCCAGGTATCCTCTCATTTTGATAGTGTGGGATGTTTACTCACCCAGCTTGTGAGCTAATTAACACATGATATATTAGCACTAAACGTTATATAACCTGTGTATCAATTCCCCATACTGTGCTATTGTAATATGCTATAATCCCTAAATTTATCTGTGCAATGAACACATAACATCATGAAATCCATCATCATACATCATATAAAAGCCATAATGATGTCCTCTTCCTGGTGAAACATAACAAATAATGAAATGCACTTTACCCTAATGAGTAAAATCCGAAGTGATGAAATGCCCACGCATGTTGTAAATAAACAGCTCATTTACATCAATATATTCGGATAAAACATTAGTAGTCTTTGCCCACACATGTGGTTACTGGTGGGTGGAGGTCAAAGACAGTCAATATTCAAAAGTGCTTCCCCAAAGTGTTGCAGTGATCACTCTTTACATCTTATAATGAGCTCTGTGCTATGACACAAAGCAATGATATTTTAATTAGGGGTGGAGTAATCCATACCCTTCACCAGTTTATAGCTCTTATGTACATTGCATTCAATTTTCATAATTATTTGCAGAAATATTAAAGCTTTGATCTAGAAACCGCTTGTAACTATGTTTATAGTGCAATAATCCTAACTGTAATTGTACTTTAGTCACTTACAGAAATGTCTTGTAAAAAATAAAAATAAATTAAAAAATGGAGGGGGGATTATTAGATGAGTACAGAATAGCAGATTGTTTGTTTGATTTTGTTTAATTGATTTATTTATTTATTACAAATTTTATTATAGTACATTCTTGTGCAATGCACATACACAAATGGTTTTACATGTCATGACTGTCACTGTATTATTATTCTACTTTATTATGCATTATTTCATTATTTAGTCAACAGAATGGGTCATTAAACAGTTCATCGCAATTATGTATACAAGAATTAATCTTCATCTTCAAATAACTGCTTTATGCTTTATGGTGAAGTTGGATGTGGAATTATGGCTAAACCTGCAACTATTGAAGCCTGGAAATCCTTTTCATCAAATATACTGGACAATATAAAGAAAGTGCATTAGACATAACTTATTAGCAGTGAGTATATGCTTTCCTCTTTTTTGCAATTGTTTTGTCTTTTTTCCCATGGATCCAACTTTTGTTCTGATATGTCTGTTGCCCTCCTTCCCCCTATTTAGTTTTAATGATAGTTCCCTACATGTTTGTATTGTTTTGTGTTTGAAATGCAATAAAAAAAAATTGGATCACAAAAAAATATGGAGCCTGTCCTGGGAACACTTGAATAAACAATGGCTGGGATGCTAGTTAATTTCGGGGCACCATACACACAATTTTGAGTCAATGGGCAATTTAGCATAGGCAATCCATTTACTGGCTACCATATATATTTTGGGGACGCGGGAAGAAATCAGAGAAATCTCACAAGGACATGAGGAGAACATCCACAGAAACGCCACAAGAAACTCGAGCTCAGGATTGAACCTGGGACCTTGGAGCTGTGAGGCAACAAATGCCACCCACTGCATCACCATGTTACCTGTGGCAATTAAGATTCAATCCAAATTTCATAATTGTGGTAAGCTTACTCTCAGAAACCACTACAGTACATCTTGAGCTGGCTGCAACCTGATTTTCAACGGAGGTCAATATGATCACTATGGTCCTTTCAAAATTGTTATTCTCCTGGGTACATTCAGAACAAACTTCACTTTAATTCTGTCAAACTCCTTTTTTTTTCATCTGCAGCCCATATGTGACAAGTAAGCAAAAACAAAACATGCACGACCCCAACAGATGGCCTCAAGATCAGTGCACTGGTGCAAGCGAAGAATGCTGAGCATGCTAAGTTGAAGGCACGTAACTCTAGCTTATGCGTCCAAGAACAGTGATCGGTATATGATTACACGCAGTCAATCATACTCATATTTGCAATGACATGTGCTTATTGAAGAAGATAAGCAACAAGTGATGGACAGCTGAAATGGGAGAGTAAGGACATGAGAAAAGGTGTCCATCAGCAAATGACTGCAATGAGTGAGTGTATTATTGCATTTTGGTGAGGTGTCAAAGTATGTTAGTCCACAGATCTGATTACAGTGCCATACCCGTGTATAAGTTAAAGTGATTCTGGCATGCCTTTAAGCCCCCAGTGTACTCTGGGTGAGCAGGAGCTGCAAGTAAATAGCCTTTACAGTGTGATATATCACTTAAATGGGAGTGAGGCATCTAAAAGGCGGTAATAGAGACTGATATTGCATTCGACAATTAGCATGACATCGTTTCTGCATTTGTGTACAGGCAAAAAGAACTACTGTGTACAGAGAAAGGAAGGAAGGAAAGAAGGAAGGGTATATGAGAATTTTAAGAAACATGTTTATGTCTGTTCAAAAGCTCCCACAGAGAACAGCTCTGGTAATGAGTCATTCGATCGGTTTTTCTATTTTTTTGCAACATCATAAATCAACAAACTCCCTCAAAATAAAGGTCTTTCACTTTAGAGATAAAACTAATGGCGTGCACTGCAGTAGAAAACCGGGCAATAGGAAAATGGCCTACAGCAGCACATTCTGAAGTTTTTGACCTACGAAAATAAACCGACCAGTCCAATAAGTGGGTTTTTTTTCACAATGAACAATTCTTTAAACCCAACTGAACAATTCAGTTTTCCAAGTCATATGTGCCACACTAATACTGACCACAACCTTCTTTACAAGCAATAACACCCTCAAATTGACTCCTATTGTCTTTGGAAGCTTGGGATTTCAAAACAAACAGGGACAGGTTCTCTGTCTTCTTACTGCGACTCTACAAATGTAATGCGATTATGAACGAGCTTCTGGAAAAATCAACCCCCTTAGGAGATGAGACCAATTACTCTGTTTGCTTGCTAGACTAAGACCACTTCTGAGTTTCTTAAGTGATTACAGGAGAGAAAGTCAACCTATACAACACTATGACAGTTTGCTATAATATACCTTTGTTGTTTGTTTATGTAGTAGAAGTTGCTAAAGCCTCTTAGTTTGGTCAAGGGCATGAAAAACCTCCAATCTTGTTTGCTTTGAGGTAAGACTGAGGGCAGAGAGAGAGAGAGAGAGAGAGAGAGAGAGAGAGAGAGAGAGAGAGAGAGAAATGATGGTTAGCTTTGAGGTCCAACAAGCCACTGAAAATATGTAGATAGATATCAAGCCAAATAAGCATTACCACAACACAGCAAATCTATCCGACTTGTGTAGAAAGGCAGGAGATCAGTCAGGCTAGAGTGAAATACCAGACATATAAACAGCTTCAAAAAAAGAGAACTATGTTACTCATAGAGCACGTAGCTTTATGATGGCTATACTAAGCCGTACAAAAGCTTTAGAGGGCATAGGCAGGACCACATCAGATGAAACCAACAAGCATCCATAGTTTCCTCTCTGACCCCATGTTGGTGTTTATCTGCAGGGAGACAGACACTGCCAATACTCTTGAGACTGGCTAACTCTCCGAGCTGAGCAGACAGCACACACACTCACACTTCCAGGAAGTTAAAAAAACAAACAAAACAAACAAAAAAAAACAAGGAAAAGGCAAAATGTTCCTCATTCACCGTTCTTCATTTCTTACCACCAAACCCTTTAGGAATGCAATTCAGGACAACTAGCCCCTTTATTGTCACAGCAGCAATCCAACAAATAATGTTCATGCAGCCAACAAGAAGTCATTATTTCACTGCTGATGATGTTCTAGTAGCTGTGTAATGATTGATTTTTCTACAGAGTGAAAGACAGGGAGAGAGAGAGAGAGAGAGAGAGAGAGAGAGAAAAACAAGATGATATGGGCATAGGGCGAAAGAGGTGCAGCATGAATAAAGCTGCTCAGCTGGGAACTCACTGCTACGTACATTACGCATTCCATCAATAAGCCTGTCTAAGCTCACATCATCATTACTACTGGGAGGCAGTGTTGCTACCAGCAGAGGATATGCAGGGGTCCTCAGCTACACGCAGTTAAATACATGGATGGGTTTTTAAAATATGTTACCTTCTCCTAATAATGAGACTTCACAACCTATTAGCGCACACGCTGCTTCCAGAATTTTCTTGTTCTGAAATTTTTTTTAGAAAACGGATAGTTTTAGTTTTAAAATCTGATTCGTCTGAGATGCACTTGAAGTCATTTTAAAGTCCTCAATATACTCATATATCATATACCTTCATATCGGTGACAGCATCACCGTTGAATTCTGTATTTATAGTAGCAAACCCATAAAAATGTTACACTACAGAGTTACTCTGTCCATATAATGCCCTAATCGTTGCCTGTTAGTGTTAACAAACTTCACTGTGTAACAGAATTTTTTGTTGAATTATGAATATCTACAAATATTTATTTAAACATTTATGGAAGGGATCTTGGCTGTTTATATCTCACGGACTCATTGGCTTTTTAACAGTCACTGTGCTTTGAGAGCGAGATAGAGAGAGAGAGAGGGGCTGGTGAAGAATGACCGTTGATTGCAGCTATATAGGAACTAACGTAACTCTCATACATTACACAACTTTAAATATAATTATAAACCGTTAAAATGTGCAACATTTTGTACATGTATTAAACACTAATCATTGGCTAATCGCTGTGGTATCACACAACATACGGCACAGTTATACGAAAATACTCAATGTATTATTCCCCTTATACTATAGTTATTTTTCAGAACGAGTAATGAATGTCATTGTATTTTTTTTTGTTTAGTCAAGTTTAATGTTGTGAAACGCCTGCAAAATAAGTTAGTTCCTGTTAGCATTTATCCTACAGCAGCTATAAATTGTTGTTCTTCCCTTAGCACTGGCTATGTACCTCAATCTTTTAAACTAGCAGTTTTCAAAGCCCTTATTATTGACTCCAGTCTTTCATTTAAAACTCATGTGGATAACATTAATAGGATAGCCATTTTTCATCTCAGAAATATTGTTAAGATATGAAATGTCACAACACTATGCAGGAAAAACTAGTTCATGCTTTTGTTATCTCTAGGTTGGATGTTCCACTAGGTACATAAACATTTGTTTAGTCAAGCCTTTTGTGAATACTTCTTTTCTTAGGCAAAGGAGCAGATCTGGAGGGTTTGTGTATATAGAGTGTTGTGGTAAACTGAGATGTTTGGGTGCTGTCACCTCCTGCTCTCACGTGTTCACTCAGGTTTGGTGGCAGAGTGGCTGACCATTTTGTTTCCCAGGGCACTCTCATATCTGTGTTTCCTGCCTGATCCATCCTGATGCCCTACTTCTGGTTGAGTCCTCATCACTTGGAAATCACTCGCTGTTGCTGAGGATGGCCAAATATGGACAGCCCAAAAATCACTGAGATTACTGAGGATGGTACCAAATTAAAAATCATGAAAATGGCTTTGAACTGCAACTGATACGAGTAGTTTTGCTACGATTTGATTACAATTGCCATGAACAGTTCTACACTCAAGTCTCCTGGTTATGAATTTCCTGGTTACACAATTGCAATGTTTGACCATGTAGTACACCGTTATACAAGGGAATCATTTATAATCACACTATCCATTGTCACACAGATGAGGATAGGTTCCCTTTTGAATCTGGTTCCTCTCAAGGTTTCTTCCTCATATCGTCTTAGGGAGTTTTTCCTTGCCACCGTCGCCTCTGGCTTGCTCATTAGGGTTAGTAGTGTTGGACTTGGAAGTCATTGCTCACACAAATCACACACTGTTCAGAAGCAGCAAAGGACATAAAGAAAGAGAGATCCTGTTATAACAAGACTCAGGGCTGGACTCTTGGCTATTATATTGTTTGCACCTGTTTTAATGTTTAATTAGTCTGCAATCTTCACACAAGTTTTTTGTGTAGATTGCAGACTATGAACAGTACTCTGTTCATAGCAACTGACAGTTCAGTGCATAATTTTGTCTACCTCCCTAACCAGGTGTATATAAGTCCCATGCATGCTCCTCTGAGTGATTTTATAGACCGTGTTTTCAAGTGTTCAGTAAAAATCAAGTGGGTGTTTTGCATTCCTTGTTCATCATCCTTCGTGTCATTTCGTGTTACTCCAATACACTGGATAAGAATGGTGTTTCTTCAGGAGAACAGTGCAACATAACAGTGCATGGCATACTGTACATGACTACAAATAAAAATAGGGCAAATAAATGACAGTGGGAGATGAGTGCAAAATGCACAATAAATACAAAGGGCAATAAAAACTCAAGAGAAAGACATGCATGCTAACTAGACAGTATTCGCATTGGAAACCAGTGCAAACAACTGTCTAAACTGTGGACACTACTCTATCATGATGTACAAAAACAGATTTAAAAAAGCCACATTGTAGCACAATAGCATTGTCCATAAGATAATGAGTCTTCCCACAGTATAGACATATGTTAGGACTCCCAAAGAAGTTTTTGTACTCAAAATATTTTTTTTATTAATGCCAAAATCTGTGATAAAGCAAGGCTATTGCATGACCTTCGTGAAAGAACTATTCAGAAAAGCTATGTCATTGAATACTACTTGCCTAATGGAAGCTTTTATAGAGATCTGGCAAGCATGATCATTGTGCATGTGTGACAAACTGGTACAAATTCCTCACATTTTATTGAAGAAATTCAGCAGACTAAAATGGAACTTGTCTGACACTGCTCATTATTTACATGTTACAGCAGCAGCCGTCAACCACATGAAAAATAAAATACAATTTAATTGCACACTTTTATATGAAGTAGATTACTCTGCTCAAAGTCTTTTCATTAGAGTAAATCTAATGGACGTATGAGTCGTATTAATGCCCTACACACCGATTACTTGTTCTGAAATGAGAGTCTTCATTTTATAACTTCACTTAACACATTTATCTCTTACTTACTGAACTTGCAGTTCATTATTAGTCCTGAGTTTTAGTGCAGCTCTACAGTTGATCATTTCCACCACTTCACCTTGGTGTTTAAACCACAGTTTTTATCTCATGCAGTGTTTAGTAGGCATCCCAGGCTACAGCCTCAGAAAATAGAACATGAAAGTCTCAAGTACAAATTTTTTTTTAAATAAATAAAGGGGGAGGCCTTTGGGGAGAGTATTTTGCGGCCACGTCAAATAATGTTTTGTGACTTCATGTACGTACATCTAGCACTCCATGGGCAATAGAATATTCATACAAATATTATTCATGTTATGGCTGTCAAACAATTACAATAAATAATCATTATTATTTAATGTAATCAAAATATTGACAATTTTTTTTCTATTTTCATTATGCTGCTGTGGGAGTTCTATAGAATTTTTCTTGGGATTTGACTCTAAGTCACTAACAAACACACTGTTCTGAAGGGACGCTGTGTGCAGTGCAGGGCAAGTGTTCAAAATGCAGCATTCATCAATATAATGAGCTGCAACCCAGAGTTAATTATGGCTACTTGCAGACATCCAACAGTCTCCAATTAGGACACTAGGCACAGCTTTCTCCATCATTTAATCATAGCCAGATGTGTCGCACAATGGAACTAGGCTAGACAAGTGTAGGAATGAGTTTAAAAGGATAAAACTCAATAGTGGTGCTTGAAAGTTTGTGAAACTTTTAGAAACTTCTATATTTCTGTATAAAGATCATCAGATTTTCACATTATCATATGTAATATTGGATCATTTTCCTCAATAAAAAAATTGACCAAGTATAATGTTTTAATCTCATTTGTTTAATTTGGGGGGGGGGGGGATTTACGACTTGTGTTAAAATCTGATTATGTTTTAGG
>JAOUWY010000030.1:15031377-15041742 GCA_025728095.1 Prietella phreatophila
TGCAATGGACTGGCATCCTGTCCAGGGTGTACCCTGCCTTGTGCCCGATGATTCCTGGTATAGGCTCCAGGTTCCCCGCGACCCTGAAGAAGGAAAAAGTGGTTGAAGATGGATGGATGGATGGATGGACATTGTTAAGTGTTTTATTACTTACATGAACCATTCCTATCACTACAAAGATAAAATACATATTCATTTGACTACCTGTTCCAAGGACATTTTTGAGTAGTGATTAATCCTGGTTCAAAGATTAAAATATAAAAAGCCTTGTTCAATAATTCACCGCTGAATAACTATTTAATCAAAGATCAGACCTAATCTGTATGGGAAACAAACCTCCAGGGTTCAAGACAAGAGCAAGTGTAAAAGGGGGCAATGTCAATCACAGAAAGATCTAACCAACTTCCAGAGCCCTCTGTTTTGAAATAAGGTTTTAGGAAAATCAGCTTTCTCAGTTATCTGGTATATTCACCCAGTTTCTCTTCCACACAGCAATAAACAAAGTAAGTTCACAATTTAATCTTACTGATGCAGTATTATAGAAAACAAATGCAGGAAAGCATTTCTGTACACAAGGCCACTCTCATGCCATCAATACAAATGCAATGCATGTGTCATATTTGTTTACTGTTAAGCTCTCAATATGTGCCCTGCCTTTAACAAGACAGTTAATATACTGTCAGATGGAATTATTGGCATGGAAATGATTCACAGAGTTGGAATGTTTGCATCTAAAGAGGACAGATGAAGGACGGGGAGGTGGATGAGCAAGAAAAAAACAACAAGAAGAACAGGAACCACCAATAAAGGAAGCAAAGAGAGAAATTTGATAAATTCAGGAATACAAGACACTTAAATATTCAGATTCTGCTGCTGTAGAAACACACATGCACACACATGTTCTGTGAGCGCTTATGGAACTTTTTTCATATGAGAATGCTTGTATTTGCTAGTGATGGAACTCCAAACAAAGTCTGTACAAAGTGTCAAGCCATTCGTTATGTTTATTATTTTTAAATTAATGTGGGGTTAACAAGTATCCAACAGACCCTGCTTAATATAATGAGCTGAATGATATCTTAACAAGTGAAAATACCTGAATAGAGTCAAATCTATCTAGTACATAGGAAAATAATTAACATCGCTAAAGAATACGGTAAAAATGAAAAGAAACAAAATAAATATTTTTAAAAGCCTCCAGTCTCTAGAAATATTGCCTTTGACTAAACATGAGGTTGTACAAAATCACTTTCATCATCCATTAGCAATAGAGAAAACCAGAAAGTTTTTAACGAGACAGACCTCTGTTAATCTGTGCAGGTAATGGATATAAAAACACATACTGTAAGCAGTTAAAACCATCCTTAATCAGAGACATAATACAGAAGTTTTCAAAGTCTGGAAAATTGCCACCAATACTAATGAGAACATTCTAGCATGGAGAGAGAAAAAAATAAGACAATACAAAAAAAATTGTATGTTGGTGGATGGTATGGCTCCATGTTAAAAGCATGATAAATGATTGAACTGATCACTGGTTGAACTGATAATTAACTGCAATCTGCATAAATGTTTGGTTTTATAAGCAACCAGCTGAGTGTATATGCTTACTATATTCAGTAGCGTAGCTTAATAGCTGAGGGGTCATTTTGATGACAATATAGGGTTAATTGTATCTAGCTCTAGTCTCCTTCAATGTACATCAAGCAATAGTGTGAAAATAGTGATGCTGATGACAAATATTGAAAAATTATTTTTACAAACCAAAGAGCTCACAGTACTGCCTACTTTTTCATTGTATTCACATAGATAAAGTTTGCATAAAGCAAAATAATCACTATCAAAAACAAACAAAAAAAAAGAAGAAAAGAAAAAGAAAGAAAGTGAATCGAGCCTTGTTTTCAGATGAGACCACAATTAAAATTTTTGGCCACCAACACCAAATGTATGTTAGGAAAAAAATGCTGACTGTATACAAGAAACTGTAAGCAAGTACTATAGATTCTGGCCAAACATGACTAACAAATGGGAAAAACCCCTACATATTGGGGACCACCCACAGTTTCTCTAAGATGAATGTCAGGCACAGTTTTGGGTGGACACATGAGATGCCTTGGTAATTTTGTTTCAGTGTGGCTGAATCTATTTCTGTTAGGTGACAAATTACTACCAGTGTCCCATTTCTAACAATAAATACCACCTGCTACTATCTAAAAACTCAAGACTATAAAAATAACCATAACAATGATAATAATTCACTCAATCAGCTTAACAATACTGACATAATAACGGGCATGCAGATCCCAACTTAGGTGCTATAAAGTAAATTCCATTTCTTTATTCTTGTAAGTCTAACACAAGATTATATACTACCAGCACAACAGAAGTGTCTTCAAGATAAGAAAATAAAATAAACTTACTTAATTATTAATTTTTAAAGCTAAATGATTATTAAGACCTGCTTTTGGGGCCACTCAGAACGTCTTGCAAGGATAGTTTTGTTCTACTCAAAAACATTTATGTCCAAAAAATTGTTGATTTCATTTGAGTTAGAGCCAATTATTGCAAAAAAAAAATTGGAATTCCTAAAATGTTGTAGGTCGCTGCACCAAGCTGAAGGCTAGTGACTTGGTGTGTGTGAAACCTGGTGTGAAAGCAATTGGTGCAGGTACAGGAGGAATAAAATGCTAATGAGTTTGTCCCCTTAATCAATTTCACAGTGCACAAGCAACTGATGAAGACATGTGACAGGAGAGATTTTCTCCATTTTTCCTTTGTTATGTGCTGACCCAGTGCAACTCACAATTTTTAAATAAGCATAATGAACTTTATTTACTGTGTGTTAACTGATCATTTCTAGATCAGGTTCGTATCCTGTAAATGGACACTTTGGATCAGTGACTATGCTAAACTTTCCTGCATGGTATTGCGTGTTTTTATCAAAGGTTTGAACAATCTTACATGCCCTTACATTGTGTGCCAAAGAATGGATGTTTCTGGCTTTCATTTCATGTCAAAGGTGCTAAGATTGCAACTCACCTCCATATTAGGAAAATTAAAATTAAAATACACAATAATGCAGTATGCCAAGATTCCTCCAAACCACATTACCCAACAGACATTAAAATAGATGTTATATATATGGGGCTCTTGCCAAGATTGATAGCATCATGAATTCTGCTAAGTACCAGGATATTTCAAACTAAAAACTGGTTAAATGAGGTTAAAACATGGCTGTAGATGGATCTTTCAACAAAATGACCCAAATAGGGTTGCAACTAACGATTATTTTCACAATCTATTCATCGGCTGATTGACTGTCGATCAATCGAATGTCAGGGGAAAAAACTTCCAGTACCATTATATATATTTATATTAGTTTATATTATATATAATTATTTATGTATTATTGTTTAATGTATGCACAAAAAAGAATTGATAATTAAACTATAGTTCTAAATTAATAATCAAATCTCCCTTTCACCGTACCTTATGGTTTCTATTACTCACTGTCTTTAGGAATATTGTTTTACTTATGTTTACTTTGATTTTACCATTTAAATTTGACATCACAGAAGATCTTACTCGCGCTCATCCTGTTTAGCACCGCGCTTATGTTGAAAGTGAGGAGCAACGCGGCCTCGTTACAAATAGTACGCTCCTGTTTTAATTGCCTACAGAATTTGCACTGTATCGTGCAAATACAACATATAATGACAATAAACTTGAATTAAACTAAACCTTTTAAGCAACTCGCACCCGTTTCCCGAACCTCATTTTGGATATAAACACAAGTTAGTGCTTGTGCATCACTGTCATGCTTCCCTGCTACACAAGCTGCACTTTGTAAAATTTTATCTTCTTTGCGGAATTTAATATAAAATGCTCACATGCCTTTGAGGACTTGGGTCGCACACTTTTTTCTGCTGTCACATGACCATTATGTCTCCGTCTGATGATGTTGGCCACAAAAGGTAACACTGACATAAACAGCATTGTATTACATACATTTGATGTCATGTAACATCGACTGAGAAACGGCTTATATTTCTGGTTAATAGAGTTCCATTTGAGAGGATACTACTCTTCTAAAAGTTAAAGATTAGACGGTAAAGTACATAATGTATAGTGTAAGTGTATAGTACATCATTTGGGACACAACTTTAGTGTGTACTCTCTGATGTGTGTTTTTGGAACAGAAGTAACACAATGAATAAACGTACCCCGTACCGAGCACAGACTGACTAATCAATAACGACATTCGTTGACAATGATTTTCATAATCGATTATTATCAATTTGATCAATTAGTTGTTGCAGCTCTAAACCCGAAACGTACATCCAAATCAATACAGAAATGGTTCCTTCATTGGTATGCAGTGGCCATTTCAGTCTCTGGATCTGAAGCCTGATAAAAAAGCCTGTGGTCTGAACTGAATAGGGATTTCCACATGCGCAAAAAGTATAGAGAATTTATGTAATTTTCATTTTATATAACTTTTTGATTCTTTTCATATAGTGTGCTGCAAACTGAACCAAACACAAAAGCGGTCATGCTGCAGAAATGTAATGTGTTCTTTACACAAACAAAAAAGAGAAATTAAACACTGTGTGCAAAATGTTTAGAATTGCTTGCTTAATATTATGCTGCAAATAAATATTTTTTAAATAAGTATGTTTGCTCTTAGTTGAATCCAAATCATTCAACTAATCAACTAATAAGAAAAATAATCAATAGAGTACTCATTTATCAAGATTATTGCTTGCCCTAATTACATGCATTGTGAAACCAAACCAAACCACATGGCAAATGAGCAAAAAGTATCAATAATAGTGCAATGAAGTGCTCTTAATCATTGGTGTAAAGTACTATATATATATACTATGCACTAATGATTGGGACTAATGTACGTTTTTAGCAAGTTTTATTAACGTTTTATTCTCCTCTGAATGAATTGGAACAGCAAGGCCAATTCTGTTGTTTTTGTTGTACACTGTATATTTCATCTGGGTTTGAGATCAATAGATCAGAATTTTAGCTTTAATGTTCTTATATTTACATCTAGATTTGTTGAACAACCTAAAACACAGCACATGTTGCTTGAACCCACCCAATTTTCAAGTGATCATAAATACTGGAACTTTGTAAGTGACAGGCATTTCTTGTAGCCCAAGTGTGCCCTGTAAGATTGATTATTTAAACAATTAACAGCTCTGAATGTCTACTAATGGTTTGAGCCCTAGGTTTCAGCTGTGAAAACTGCATTTGAAGACCAGAGAGCTGAGAACAGAGCCACTGCACAAGCTTTGAGCATTGCCAATACAACCATTTGGAATGTCCTGATGAACTTTGAGGCAGATAGGATACAACAGCAGAAGTGGTAGAAAGGGAGATTCACAACATGGGGGCAGTGGTGGCTTGGCGGTTAAGGCTCTGGTTTACTGATCGGAAGCACTGCCAAGCTGCCACTTTTGGGCCCTTGAGCAAGGCCCTTAACCCTCTCTGCTCCAGGGGCGCCGTATCTTGGCTGCCTCTGAGCTCTGACCCCTGCTTCCTGATATGCTGCGAAGTATACGAAGAAAATAATTTCACTGTGCATATGTATAATTGATTAATAAAGACACATTATCATTACCCATTATCATAAACATGAAAATGCACCTGAACAATCTGTAGGAATTGCATGATGCAAATGGACCTGAATCTCAAAGGAATGTTTCCAACATTTTGTGAAATCCATGCCATGAAAAATTGAGGCTGTTTTGAGACCCTGAGGCCTTATCCAGTATAGTGTTATTTATAAAGTGTTTGGTGAGTTTAGAGGCCATTCCACAAGATACGAACCACTCATCAGCAGTAAGAATTGAGGAAATTCAGACATGAGCCACAAAATTTCTGGAACCAAGATTAACTACTACTAAAGTAATGGAAAGCCCAAAGTGTGGAGAAAGAAAACATCTGCTCATGATCCAAAACCTACAAACTTATCATTCAAGCATGGTGGAGGTAGTGTCATGGCTTGGGCTTGCATGGCTGCTTCTGGATTAGGCTCGCTAATCTTCATTGATAATGTAACTCATGATGGTAGCAGCAGAAAGAATTCAGAAGTCTACAGAAACATTCTGTCTGTCAGTTTACAGAGAAATGCATACAGTCTAATTGGGATTGCATCTAATCTTATCTTGCAGAAAGACAATGAGCCAAAACACACTGCCATTTCTGTCAATACAAGCCTGGAAAAGCAACACTAAAGAAGAATGCAACAATTTGGTAATGTCATTTGGTTGCCGACTTGATGCAGTTATAGCAAGCATGGGATGTTAAGTGTTATTTACTTGAAGACAATTTGTTCCAATACTTTTGCTCACATAAAAATTGGGTGCTCTGCCCTAAGATGCCGTGCTCTAAGCTGTTTAACACATCTAGATGTAAATATCAGGAAATTAAAGTGGAAATTATGCTGTCGCATATTCATCTTTTGATCTCAAACCCCAAATTCTTTAGTGTGTTGCAAAAAATAAAGAATTAGTCTTCCCGTTCCAAGACTTTCAGAAGGGAAACTGATAGGGTGAGTTGCAGTGTAGCATTTATACTTGTAGCACAGACTGCTGTATCATTTACTATTAAAAGCTGATCCTCTTGCCTCTTTTCGTCTGTCTGTGCGCAGGCATTCGACTCAATACATTTATTATTTATAGACACTAAATTACTCAATAGTGCAACACACACACACAGGAGACGATTTCCGCCATAGTCAAACCTCCACAAACTCAAGTTTGTACTCTAAAGAGACAGACAAACTTTATCGAAAGTCTAGAAACCTGATTTTTGTGGAACTAGAAGAGATAGCGTAGGTCAGACATGGGATTAACAAGTCAGTGACATCCGAAACCCTGCTCACACACAAGTGCACACACACACACACTCATGCATGCATGAACACACATGACCGCAAGGCCTAGGTCTCAGCTGGCACTGCAGTAACACGTCCAGTTGATCTGTTATTCACAACCCCAAGCCAATTTTCCTGCCACACACCGTCTCCTTCCCACTACACATCACCATATTTACAGATCATACATCCACTCTGACATGGTCTGTGACAACACAGACATCAAAAAACCTGTAGACTAAAAATATTAAGGCCATTCGAAGTACGAAGAGGGTTTTATTACAAACCAAATCAGACCAGCATAAACAGTGTATGTAAATCATACATAGACTAAGTGGCCAAAAGTATGTAGACACCTGACCATCACACCCACATGTGGGCCTTCCCCAAACTGTTGCCACAAATTTGGAAGTACTTGTATAGAATGTCTTTGTATGCTGTAGCATTACATTTCCCTTCACTGGAACTAAGCAGCCCAAACATGTTTCATCATTACAATGCCCCTGTGTTTAAAGCAAGCTACATAAAGACATGGTTTGCCAAGGTTGGAGTGGAAGAACCTAAACGTGGCCTGCACAGATCCCTGACTTCAACCCTGACTGAACACCTTTGGGATAAACTGGAATGTCAACTGCACTCCATGTCTCCTCACATGACATCAGTGCCTGGCCTCACTAACGCCCTTGTGGCTGAATGAGCAAATTCCCACAGCCACACTCCAAAATCTAGTGGAAAGCCTTCCCATTAGAGTGGAGGATATTATAACAGCAAAAGGGGGAACAAAATCTATAATGGTGTGTTCAACAATTACGTATGGGTGTGATGGTCACTTGTCCACAAACTTTTGGCTATACAGTGTAAGTTACATTTTCTATTCACAGGAACATGTATAGCTGTATTGATATAATTTCCATTATAATATTAGACCAATAACTGGGTTATAAAAATGTGTTGGTAAAAAGAAAAAGGATAACCATTGATATGGTGACGTTTTCTGCACTTATAATTTTATTTCACATTTATGGATGTCAGCGCGTTGTATTGTTGAATATTCTGCCACGGGAAAGTCTTCATGGCAGAGGAGTTTTGAGCTGGTGGGTTTTTTTGAGAGAGTGAAAAAAATGAGGCTGCTGAGGGAACAATGGTTTAAAGCTGCTATTATGTGATATTAAGTGATAACAGGAATTGCCTTTTTGCAGACGCTCTATAATTAAACGGTTAAAAAGTATATCATTCTTTCAAAATATGAAAATATCATTTTGGCAGATTACTGTGATATTAATGAAATAAAACAGTTTGGGACATACAGTCCTGTTGTATTTCATTCTTTACTTATTGCAAATAAAATATTATTCGGCAGAAACGTGAGAAATGACTTGAATACTCGATACTTGAATGTGTGTTTGCGTGTGTTATTTGTGTGAGCTACTGGAAGTCATATTCAAATTCCTTATGGTTTCATTCATACTTCACAAATCAAACTTATCCTGATTCTGGCCCAGTCCTTGCAAAACACTTCAGTTCTTAAGACACCCGTTTTTAGTTAACTTTCAGTTATACTAATTTACACATTTACTCTTCCAAATGTATATAATTGTCTACTGTTTATGTATCTTAAGATTTCAACATCTTTTCTGCATCCTGTAATATAGGATGTGGTTTTGTTTCATCATTATTCACCTCCAGAATATAATAACTGCCTGCAAAATGTATTATAAACAAAACGTATTCCTCTAGGACTGAAGCTGGGACAGGTAGGTCTAGTGCTACTGTAGATTTTAACAGTCTATTGTAGTTTATGGCCTATGCTTAGATTTAGCATCATTACATCACTGACTTAAGTTGAACAGACAGTGTTCAGAATCTGAGGTATTTTTAGTTTGCTATGCACACTTTTTGCACTGTTCCATAGCAACAGCCATACTACCATTCCATTTCGAACACTTTAAAGCCTCAGTAGAAATAAATCTATCTCGCAGAGTTGAATATTTTTTTATTTATTTTTTTACACCTTTCATAAGAGACAAGCTTTTTTCTCAGTGGGAGCAGGATGGACATGTTCCACATAAACTCACTAAGACTGATTTAAATATCAACACAAACGGACCTTAATTACAAACCTACATGCACAAAAAAGTGGTGACTATAGTCTGTTAACAGTAGTATGGTGATGTTGCCATCAATATTTAATAATACATTAAATTTGTGATATTGGTATTAATTTGCATTCCTGCTGGCCCATTATCCTAGTTCCATTCCACGCAATCTTCCTCTCACTAACTGATGCCTTTTCAGTGAATTGAAACAGAAGTGTACAGATTTCTGCATGTAGTTATTAGTCAGGCCAACTCTGTGTGTGTGCTGTAGGGATTAGCTGTGAGATTTGGATCTGTTAGGCTCTCTGACACACCTGATTCACCTTTCATGAACTTTTCTGCTGGGGAACTACAGCAGTATAATCCAGAGTAAGAAGCAGGGCAGCAGATTCCACTGATATATCATTGGCTGCATGTACTGCAGAGAAGGAAAGGAGCAAAGGCCTTTCATTTTTATCAGACCCATACCCACAGCTGAATCCCAAATATGTTCCTACTCCTTAGACACGTGTACTACATCGGGTATGAAATAATACACCCTCTGCTTGTGTTCAATATGGAGCTACAGTATATGAGATTCAGCCTTCAAAAACACATTGGACGGAGCTTCGCAGTGCAGATGGACAATGACTTGAAGCATAATCTGAAAGCCACCCAAGACTTGTTTAAGGCAAAGAAGTGGAACATCCTGCAATGGCCAAGTCAGTCACCTGACCTGAATCCAACCAAGCATGCATTTCGCTTTCTGAAGGCAAAACTGATGGCAAAATGCCTAAGAACATGCAGGAACTGAAGACAGCTGCAGCAAAGGTATGGCAGAGCATCAAGAAACTAACTTAAGTGTTAACTAACAGTGTCTGGTTATGTCTATGGGTTCCAGACTTCAAGTAGTGATTGTAACACAAAATGACAGTTTAATTTATGATTATTAGTTTGTCCTTACAAAGGCAGGACCACATATATAAAAGTGTTGGAATTCCTACACCATTCACCCGATTTGGATTTAAATACTTAAATTATGGCTGACACTTGGTACTTTGAGCTCATATTCATTATATACTTTCAACTCCTATATGCGATGGGAGACAGCTAAAATAACCAATTTCCAAATATTTATGGACTGAACTGTAGGATGTACAGTTAGGGGAAAAAAGTATTTGATCCCCTGCTGATTTCGTTTGCCCACTGACCAAGAAATGATCAGTCTATAATTTTAATGGTAGATTTATTTGAACAGTGAGACACAGAATAACTACAAGAAAATCCAGAAAAACGCATGTCAAAAATGTTATACATTTATTTTGCATTTTAATGAGGGCAATAAGTATTTGACCCCTCTGCAAAACATGACTTAGTACTTGGTGGCAAAACCCTTGT
>JAOUWY010000030.1:15101110-15117610 GCA_025728095.1 Prietella phreatophila
GGTGTTTACATGGTAGTTTCTTAATCAAATTATGGTCTTAATTAGATTAAGAGTGGATTATTGTTGTCCATGTAAACACAGTCATTCTGTGTAGTATGTACCGATGACAATCAAGGCAACTGAGAGGAAGTCCATTTAAGTTTACTTGTACATCAACTTCATGGTCCATTTTAAATAGTCCATTTTAAATCCAGTTTACTGCATTTTGTTTCACTAAAACAAAACAAAAAATGTCATTGACTGTTGCTGTTTTTATTACATTATTTACACACCACCTAGCTCATCATTTCAGATTTTAGAAAATCCATTTCTGATATTCACTAGTTTGCTGCACTCGAAACGAAAGTTGATTTTACTTGACAAACAACAACTTTAGAAATACTAAATCTGTCCCAGGGTCCAGACTTTGGCTATGTGACCCGCTATGCTTCAAGAATAGAGGTGAGCAGCTTGGATTCGTTTGGTAATCTGGAGGTGAGCCCCCCTGTCACTGTGAATGGGAAGAACTATCCATTCGGCCGGATCATCATTGGTGTGGCCTTCCCTACGTGAGTAATAACTCAAAAGCCTTAAATATGTTGCCGGTTAGATATTGGGCCTCATTTATCAAGCTGGATATAAACTTTTACTTTATTTGTAAATTGTTTGCAGGAGTATTAACACAAGCAATGGTGTTCATGAACGTCTTAGTTGTTTGAAGAAAAAAAGGTTCAGGAGACTTAAATTTAGGAGACCCACCAATATCAACCTTGACTTCAAATCATATAATTGGCATGACCTCCTGCAGTTTGTCTTTACAGATTATGCTGTAAAAAAACAAAAAAAAATGAATGTCAATTTTAAAATGTGTATATATATTTTTTTATTTTGTAAACTTCACCATTTCAAATTAATGACTTGAAAGAACACTAATCAAATAAATTGATCAATTAAGAAACATAAGACCTAGGTATTTCCTGGTATCCTATTTGCAAGTGTTCCTAGGATTGGCTCGGGATACACTGCAACCCTAACTAGGATTAACATTTACACACCGCTTTACTAAAGGATTGATGAATGGTGCCTGGTGTTTGTGCATTTATACAAATATAGACAAAGAATGTCTTAATGTTTCAATAGCACAGAGGATGGCCGCAATATGACCAAAGTGGTGCAGGACTTCCTGTGGGCTCAGAAGGTTCAGGAGCCCATTGCTCTCTACTCTGATTGGCTCATGGTGGGTCATGTGGATGAGTTTATGAGTTTTGTCCCAGCTCCTGACAGAAAGGTACATATTAAAGTCAACATTACTTGGAGACTTTATATACACATCAGATCTTGTGCCTATTTACTCTGCTGCCTTTGTAGCTCTGACTTTAATCCTTTCATTATTGTTTAGGGATTCAGACTGCTGCTGGCTAGCCCTGATGCAGCTTATAAAGTGTTCAGGACATTACAGAAAAAAGGACATGGGGGTGCTAAGATGTTTCCAGGTGAATGTTGGCAGGTGTTCTTTTAGATATTCAATATTTCAGTCATCTCCTGTAACATTGTTGGTAAACATCACTTATCTGTTACTTTACCAGGGACCGAGGAAGAAGTCAGTGTTGATATGATTTTGAGTGACAAGGGGTTTCAAACAGAAAACAATTATGTCCAGGTTAGTGATCTGGTTCAAATCAGCAGGCCTGTGAACATAGAAGTTCAAAGGTGGTACAGTAAACTAAAGTACTATCTTTGGCTATGTACATGTGGTCCTGGATGTACATGTGGTCCTGAAAACTTTCTGCTTCCCTAAATTTCTCTCCCCCCCCCCAATCAGAGCTGTATTGACTGGAACAGGGATATACTAAAGAAAGAGCTTGCACTGGATGATGAAGACATCATTGATTTACCAGTCCTGTTTAAAGTGATACCTGAAAAGAACAGAGCTGTGGCCTTTTACCCTGACCTGGTATAGTCTGATCATTCACTGAACAAATAATACAGTATACAGCGAAGTGAAAAAATAAGTACACCCCATGGAAATTGTTGTCTGTTTGTTTTTTGACATATTTGGGCAAGCGAACAATTGATCATCTTTGAAAGAGTGCTTGTTAAAATTGATACACAATCAAATGGCAAATAAAATTGACATTTGCCTGTGAGTCTGGCAAGGGAATTAAAAAGATCTCCAAATTATGTGAAATACATCATTATACTGTAAGGAAAATCTAACTACCATTTAGTCCAGTACTGGCTGTCCCAGCAAATTCAGCCCAAATTTAGCCAATGGCAGCTTATCAGGAGAAGCACCTCATACTAACTGTGCAGCATGGTGGTGGAAATGTTTTGGACAGCTTGCATTCATTGATTCAGCTATGAATTTTGTATCACATCAAAAGAGTGCTTGAAGATAATGTGACGCCATCTGTCCATCAGGATAATGATTCTAAGAACACTAGCAAACCCACCAAGTAATGTTTCAAAAAGCTTGAAAATGTCGGGGGGCGGGGGGGTTTGAAACGGGCAGTACATGCAAGAAAATCCTCAAGCATCTTGCAACTGAGAGAATATTGCATGGAATAGTGGTAAAAAAAATTCCAGCGAGTCAATGTCCGAGACCAGTGGACAATTGTGCAAATCTCCTACAAGAAGTTATTTCTGCTATAGGGGGCAGTACTAGCTTTTGAGGACAAGGGTGTACTTATTTTTTCCACAGTAGAATATCACATCCATGGTTATTTCTGTTGAACAAATGATTGAAAATGCTAATTTTCCTTGTGGGTATGTTCTTTTATTAATAGGAACTGTTTCAAGATGAGCAAATGTTTGTTTATCCAAATATGTCAAAACGGCCAACAATTTCTATGGGGTGCATGTATTTTTCACATATGTGCTGACCTGGGAAATCAATTTAAATATATTCTGTAATATATTCATGCAGTAAACAAACAAATAAATACATAAATAAATAAATTGTACTATATAGTTTAGAAAACAAGAAGATTTCCTGAAATCTGTTTGGTTATCTATAATAGTGAAAAGGGGAAAAAAATACATTAAAGGTTGCATTCTGTCCATGGCACAGGAGAATCAGTCATTTTGACAGCTAGAATCTTATTCCAGCTGTCAAAATCTATCTATCTAGTATCTATCTATCTATCTATCTATCTATCTATTACTGTCTAACAACTTTGTCAAAGCATGTCGTTTGCTATGTGACGAAACCACAAGTGTGAGGATTTCACAAGTGTTTTCTTTATTCATACTGACTATTTTTACCACCAGGTTTTTAAAACTGGCTTCTTATCCAACATGATCTTTGCAGGAAGAGAACCTGCAAAGGCATGATTTTAAAAAAATATATATATTCCAGGTGGTTGTGGTGAAGTCCATTTTATGACTTCTTAAATTTGAGTTCTCAAAGTGTGTCATAGGCAGAAAAACCCAGTTTTGAACAGATTATTTTTTTTTTTTTTAGGAATTCAGCCTCAGCAATATCGGACATGTTTTCCCAGACCACACGCAGTAAATTTATCATAGTTAAACATAGTTAAACCATTTCTTTATTTAGTTCTGATATTTAGTTGTATTGAGTATTTTCTCCTTAACCAACATTCTTACTATACTATTTTAATGAATTTAGATTTGACACATTCTAAACAATGGTCTTTGTAAGCTGATTAGTAAACAACTTGATGTTTTATACTTGCTGTATGATGTTGTAAACATTTACCTGTTTTTCTTGCAGGTGAATATGTTAGTACTTGGGAAGAACCTTGGCATTCCCAAGCCTTTTGGGCCACAGGTGAATGGTAAATGTGCCCTTGAGACTGAGACGTGCTCTCTGCTTGAGCCGCTCGGCCTGAACTGCAGCTTCATTGATGACTTTACATCCTACCACAAGCTCTTGGGAGAAGTGCACTGCGGCTCCAACGTGCGCAGAAAACCTTTCGCCTTTAAATGGTGGAACCTTGAGCTGTGAGAACGTAGAGTGCAGTAGGGTTATAATAAATATATAACAAATATAGTAGGGTTTGATACCTTGTGTAAAATACCAAGAACTGTTATTTGATTTATTTAAAACTAAAACAATGCATTTCCAAAACAAGTTAACATTGATTCTCATTATTATTTATTGACTGCATCGAGCACTGTACATATCAAGTGTCAGTAGTTATGAGATGATAGCACATGTTTAAAGCATGTGTTACTGTTTGAGTGAAATAGCATATTTTTTTAATGGAGCAAATTGTGTAAGCTTGATATTCAGAAATATGATATTTTTCTTGTATGACTAAAATTAGTAAAATCTTAAGTACTAACTAAACCTTTAATTGGCATTGCTAAATTGTGAAATAAACAGTTCTGGGAATGAAATTTTCTGACACCACTAAATATCTTGTTTCCAGAACAATCTATTGTAGCACTTCAAGAAATCCTTACAAGTTTACCTACTGCATTAAGAGTAACACTAGCTACCACTGTGTGCCTGGGAATCAAGTTTTTTTTACACTCTTGCATTGTGGTTTTGTACTACTTACTTTATTACAACCTGTAGTGCCTTAATATTGACACCTTTTGAAAGAAAACTCTTTGGTGTTGTTTTACTTAATGAAAAATACAGTGTAACCCAGCACTTTTTTTGTTCGTTTGTTTTTTTACTCTGTAGAAAATAATCAATAAAACCATTCTAAACATTTGTCACCTTCATGAAACAGGATTTATTTTTACATACAAAAACAAGGGTTGCATTATTCACAGTGAAATATCACGCTAAGCCTTTTGCATTTAAAGGAAACACATACAATAATTTTGATTAAGTAATATCAGCCTGTTGGAAATGAATTTGTGCTAAGGGGTGACTTTTGATGTGTGCAAGCATATACGATAAACAACAGTTTGACAACAGCAATTTACTAACAAGGCTCTAGCACTGGAGGGCACACTTTTCACCTTGAATGATTCAGCAAAATGCAGAGAAAATTCAAACATTTTCCTTGCAGCACTGACGCAAGCAATTTAAAACACAAATATGGAACTGAACAATACGCATACATTGAATTCCACCAGGTAGTAGTAATAATTTGGGCAATTACATTTAATCAATGTTATTTTTATACTGCACAAACCATAAATCACATAATTTGATGGACAAAAGAAATGTTCTTTGAGATCAATACAGTTACTTGTTTTAAAAACAAACAAACAAAAATAAAATGATTTTTAAAAATATATAATTAACCAAATATCACAGCAGAAATAAAGTAAAAGTAGATTAAATCTTAGTAACACTTCAGAATTATTCAACCTAATTGTTATTTACTGCATATGTTGCAGGTGTGCAATTACCATATACAATAATTTTAACATGTTTCACTGTATGGGGAAAATACAATAAAAGCGGTTTAATTCACGTATTAGGGACGTCTAAGTGCAGTTGTAGGGACAGTCAGTAAATGTTTCTTTTGTGTATTTTTGTACAATGGTTTCATTTTAGTTTAAAATTTGCATTATATAGATGTGTATCTAAATGGTTATTGACTGCCGTCACACTAACGTTATGTCGGATGTTTTTTGTTTTTTCCTCAGTACAAGTAAATGTGTTGCAATTGTTCACAGCAACTGATCCATGTCGTAGAGAATTTTGTTAACTATGATTGTATTTAGTCCTTTTCTTTTAGCAAAAATCACACAATTATCCAATCAAGCTATTATTTACATTCAAAAGCTTATTGATGCCCTCTGTAGGACGCAGAAGGGTTTCACACAGAGCAGATAAAGCTATAGAAGGCAACTTGAGAACGTCTCATAGTAGACAGCACAGTGAATAATTTCAACCTCGAATGCTCTGCAGAAATAATAAAGAGTCACGTGTAAAACTGCACACTACATCCATCACAATCTAAAAGTCTGAACTTGTTCCCAATGCAAATACAAATACTGCAGAGATCAAAGTTGTGCATAAAAAACACCCATAAATACTTTTTAAAAAATTAAATAAATAGTATAACTTATTATACATATAGCATTACCTGTTATAAACAATTACTCACCTGACAAGATAGTAAATGTTTGTATATTCCAGCACAAGTCAGTTCTTTTAACAACAAATAACATTTATAGATATTCATAGAATCACTAAACTGACAGAAATTAATACAAAATGTACTGCTGAACATTCAAAAAGAAGAGAAAAGCGTACACACAATTCTGTTACACTGCTGTACGTGTTCATTCATGGGTGTTTTGCAGCACACACAAAAAAGTATGTCCACTGCTGTGTTGTACTTGTTTGAATCTTCGAATTATTCTTTTTGGGGTATAATTTTTCCCAGGCAGTTGTGTCCCTGTGAGTGACGAGCTGACCTCTGCCTGCTAGTAGGATCATGAATAAATAAACACAACTACACACACACACACACAAAGAAGTAGATAAAATTAGAGCCACCAGTAATGTGCGTTGTGCTTGATGCCACATGGAAGACACAAAATGAGTGAAAGAAAAACAAGAGGTGACTGGCAGACAAACAGACACAGAGAAAAATAAAGAGAGATATGGTATAGGAAATTTCTGGTTAAAGCCATAACACCCTATGCTGGTATTGCAGGCAGACAAATAACCATAAGAAATGCACTCCATAATAAGCCCCAGGCTGTTACCATTGGCACCTGTGTAACAGATAGCTTTTGTAAACTGCTGAAGCCCAAAGGTATGCTGGGAAGCATGTTCAGTCACATGAAAACAAAACAGTACAAGTCCTTAAAACAGGGATGGTTTTTTGGACACAGGCCCTGTGACTGACAGCTCTTCTTCTGCACTGGGTCTCCGGAGGAGCCGGCTTTAGTCTCTTCAGGAGCTGCTTATGGGAGTACTGTAAATGAAACAGAACACTAGAGCTGTCTGTCACCTCTCAACCGGTGCTTTTCTTTTCAAGATAATTAACTTTAAATCCATAATATGCAGTTTCTATAACAGTAAGATTAAGGAATAAAAGTGCATCCGAGACATGACTGCCAACATTGTGAAGTGCTTTCTTTAAACAGTAAGAAATAAAATTAGTCAAACCTGCTGATGGCCATTCATGAAGTAATCTGAGAAGGCCTAGCAGTTCTGCACAGCAAACACAAACAAACACATACACAAATAAACATGATATCCACTTTTACAACCCGTGTTTCATGCAACAAAGATAATCAAAGATCGATTCATGAATAAATGATTGTCGAAACTGTCTCACTGAAGCAGAGTGTTGCCTTTCTGTTCTGGGCCGAATGGGGTCAGACAGCTGTCGAGAGACGGCTGTGAAGTCAAACACAAAGGCATTTTAAGCACAATGCTGCAGGATATTTTTTTCATTTCATCTTATTACTTATTATAATTCATCTTATTTTAGGATATCATTTTCCCAGACAACACCATTTACTAATAATTGCCGTCTAATAATTGAGCCATTTGAACTAATCTGTTGGCATCCTAAACATTGTCAACAATACAGACCCATAAAAACCCTTTAGTTAATGATTGCATTCACTTTTACGAAAACATGCATGCCTCTCAGAGAAAGCGTGTGTTAATTTCCACTCTCACAGATGGGGTGAGGATTAGATGAGACCCTTACACACTAGCTGCAGCTAGTGGGTAGGAATTGGAAATGACTAAATGGGGAGCAAAAACAGAGCAAAAGTCCAACCTAAAAGCTTATTCATCAATGACAAACTTCCCAGGTTCTCAAATAGCAATTCAAAACGTTATAGTTTACTGACCTGGTGGATTGCGTTGGCTAACACTGCTTATACTTTCGTCCAACCAGCTGCTGCTGAACGTGAACGAGTTCCGCTTGTGCGGGGTACCGGCAGAAGACAGACTTTCCTATAGCACACACATAAATAGAAAACATAAAAGGTTTCATTTAGCTTGTCATTTGCTTTCACACTGGACTCTAGTACAGCCATTGACAACTCACATAAAGATAAATTACAATGATTTCTATTAGAATTGAATTGTTCTTGTAAGAAATAAAACTCATCTCATGAGTATTATATGGGTAACTAAGCATGCTGGCTGCATCATGTGGTAGACCATGTGGGCGGCTGTGACTCAGGTGGAAGAGCGGGTTGTCCACTAATCGTAGGGTTGTCGGTTTGATTCCCAGCCCACATGACTCCACAAACCGAAGTGTCCATGGGCAAGACACTAAACCCCAAGTTACTCCCTATGGCAAGTTAGCGCCTTGCATAGCAGCACTGCTACCATTGGTGTGCAAGTGTGTGTGTGTGTGAATGGGGAATGAGACACAGTGTAAAGCACTTTGGATAAAAGTGCTATATAAGTGCTGACGATTTACCATGCAGACTACTTAGACCAGGGGTGTCCAATCTTATCCGGAAAGGGCTGGTGTAGGTGCAGGTTTTCATTCTAACCATGCAGAAGCCACACCTAAGCCTGCTGAAAACCAAGCTCAACTGATTCAACAGGTGAATCGGGTGTGGCTCCAGCTTGATTGGAATGAAAACCTGCACCCACACCGGCCCTTTCCGGATAAGATTGGACAGCCCTGTGGTAGACAAATTAAGGTGTTACCAGTCCTGTGTCATAGTCTTCTGTAGCTTCATGCTTGTGGTCGTTCTCCTCCACCACACTTGTGAAGCTGCTGGCATTGGACGAAGACCGAGACAGATCGTGAGACTCTGGAATGGAGGAGGCTCTACACCACAGGGCCGAACTAAGAAGAAAACACACCCACATGCTTGATGGTCACTAAAGCCAGTGTTACACTTGATTTTATCTACATGTATTTGGAAGCAAGCATTGTTGGCACACTGGATCTCAGAAATGAATAGAACATACTGCCAATACGTAATACTAACATCAACAGTGGGTGCAGAAGTATATTATGTTAGTACTTTAAGTGTGTTACCAAAGTGTGTTTATAATATTGTTACATCTTTTTGCACAGCCTGTTACATCTGGCATTTTATCCACACCAGAACTGGGTATAGGTTGGCGTAGCACTGTCTTCTTTTACTTTTAATCTTATTGTACTGTCCTGTGCTGTTTGCACACTTTATGTAGTCCTGTGTAGGTCTGTGCTGTACCATGTAGTTCTGTGTTGTTTTATGTAGCACCATAGTCCTGGAGGAACTTTTTCTTTCATGTACAGTTGAAATGACAATAAAGCCACATGACTTGAAAAAAAAAAGAATACCATGCTGTTACACAAAGTCAGCAGCAGACTGAAAAACGCTATAACAGCATCCACAAAAATAACAGGACGTTTTTAAACTAACAGCTTGCCCACAATTACCCACACTGCATGACATCTCCTTGCACTTCACAGTAATAAAGATGCTTGCAAGAGTAGCTGGTGTGAAATCACAAATTCGAGGGACTATATGAATGTTTTGACTATGGCCTGCCTCCTTGTGGACAGAGCTTGTAATCTTCCAGAATAACAAAGGCACACAAAATACAACTCACAGTGCATACACATAGGTGTGGTCAACCACACAGTGATGTATAATGCTTCTGGATTTCTAGAACGATATATTTACGTTCACATATACAGTTGCAATCAAAATTATTCAACCCCTATTGCAAATTAGGTGTATTGTCAAAATGTACAGACTTTCAGCTGTTTGCAATGAACAAAAATATTTATAATAGCAACTTATAATGATTTCTCCAGTTTCAAAATTATTCAACCCCTTCATGGCAAGCATCTTTAGTACTTCGTAGAGCATGCTTTTGCTGCTGCAAACGAGATGCAAAGCTTCTGGCAGCGTTCTTGAGGATTCCTGAATCACATCCTGCCTTCTCAGAAATCTGGTTGCAGCCATTGACAGCTTCCTTTTTCTACCCCGTCCAGGTATTAGGTGTATTTTCTGCCCCTAGCCAGTTCAGGTATTTCATGTGTTCCAGCTCAAGCACACCTAATGACACTGCAACTAACGAAGGCCTTGATTAGTTGCATCAGGTGTACATGAGACAACACCTGTTTTGCATATTTCTGCTCTTGTGAGGGATTCTATTCAGGGGGTTGAATAATTTTGAAACTGGAGAAGCCATTACAAGTTGCATTTTTCAGTTGAATTTGGGGAAACCACTTGAAGCATATTTCAATTGCTTTTGTTTGATTTGGTCATTGCAAACAGCTGAAAGTCAGTAAATTTTAACAATAAACCCGAATTGCAGTGAAGGTTGAATAATTTTGGTTTCCAACTGTATATAATGTTTAATATATATTATAACAAATAATTGTGCCTTGTTCATATGGTTACTCACTTAGTCCTGGTGGTAGGCATCTCAGGTGAACTGTGATTGGAAGAGTTGTCAATATTGGGCTCATGCAAGGCATGGCCACTATCGGGTATCTTTTGCGTGCTGGGAGACACCTCCCTACTGCTGCAATATAAATAATGAAAATTTCTGCACTGTCAGCATACACACAAGAAAACAAACTCGGCTTTGTTTTCTTTGCTGTTCTTACCTTCTCTCCTGGACTTCCTGAATATTCTCAATGCCAATTGCGCTGCTCCTCCTGGAGCTAAATGGACCCGATTTCTTTCGGGTTGGACTCTTCCCGGGGATGATCAGAGACTACGGAGGAGAAATAAAGAAGCTATCAGACACTGCTCTTATTTGGGGATACCAACTAAATACCACACATACAACAACTTATTTCTGAAATACTACTTTTTTTATATAGATTGTTGTATTATATAACCATGTTTAGGATGCAAATATGACTATATTGCAGCTGATGTTCTATTCAAAGTACTGTAGCCGGAAATCCAAATAAAGCTTTTGTCAGCTTGCAAAAAAAAAAGGTTATGTACTGATTGCCATGGTGGTTACTGCAGTGTAAAGCTCCATCTGCAAAACTGTCCAACATCCTGCCAGGATCAGTTTAGTGTCACAGTGCATAGCAATAAGGATGAGTGACTGCTGTAGAGTTCCGGTGTTACTTTGTGTTTAATATTCCTCTGATTAGAGGTGGGACTCTCTTGGCAACTTCCTATTTTACTCAATTCATAGTGCCTGAATTCAGAGGCAATAAAAAACAAAAAAGCTGTTTTTGTTTAATTGGAAACTCGCGTTTTTATTTTTATTAAATTAATGTTTTTTCACAGATAGTTTTAGTTTTCGTCATAGTTTTTGTTAACGATAATAACCTTGCTGCCCTACTCACATTGCATATCAGTTTTCATGAAGTAAAGTACAAGGAATACTCACAATGCCGGGTGTTTTGGAGATATCTGGGGAATTGTGGGTAAAGCTGCCACTGTGGCTGGTAGAGACAGTGTGGGACTTCTTGTTGTTCAGGCCCATAGCATCCATAGACTGACTCCGACTGCGAATTACTTTCTACACACAGAAACACACACAGTGGGTAAATTCAACACAGGGGTCAGGTCGGTACAAAAGGATTGGTAAGTAGTAGGATGAAAACATATGAACAAACACTCCTGGGTCATTTCCTTTACCTCTTCTGACACTGAAATGCTTTAAAATGTTAAACACACTGAGATATAGATAAACATACCTTAAAGGACTCAAAGAAACCACCACCTCCACCTCCTCCTCCATTCTCCAGTTTTTCATCTTCTCCTCCCAGTCCCATCATGCACTGGCTGTTCACATGCAACTCCTCATACAATGTCTCCAGCAGAGCAGAGCGTGTTCTCTCCTGTACATAAACACACACAGTGCAGTAGGCTACTCACACAAACAAACCCTCATTTTATCTCACACATAGAGCTGGGTTAAAGGTAAATATATATGATGTTTTGAAACTTATATCCAAACATATACAGCAAATACTGTTTCAGTGTTGCCTCCAAAAGATCATGCATGTGTGCTATTTAGTTAGAAAACCTGAATTCTAGTGCAATAGAGGGAAAAATTCATCTTTCTCTTGCTCACATGCACACTTGCTTGCTCACCTCCAGTTTAGCAAACTTCTCGGCCTTACAGCAGGAATACTCAGCATTGATGAGTTTTGTCAGGAGGAACTCGTGGAACTCTGGACTCTAGTCAGGAAACAGATATCAAGCATCATATCATACAGATAAGCTTTTGTTAGTTGCACAAATTTTTTTTATTGAAGTTCTTATTTAAATAAGAAATAAACCCACAGTGGATCTATGAATTTGATATGTCTCTCACTTTTCTGAAAATGGCTGGGTCTGGAAGAGGAGGTCCAAAGAAAGGCACATCATCTCTCGAAGTTACTGATACCTGGAATGAAAGGCAGGAATACATAATCAGAATACGTAGAACATACAGAGATATTCTTAACAAAAAGATGACATTACAAATTAAATACATACTGTAGGTATAAGAATGAATACACACACACACACACACACACACACACACACACACACACACATATATATACACACACACATATACATACATGCACACAGTAGATACTGAAAAACTTTAAATCAAGAAAGAATGTGAATATTTTACTGAACACAGAATATTCTGTAACGTCCACATAACAACCAGTTACGTCCACATAACCATAACGTCACCTTGTAAAGAACATTGTCTGTACAGGCATTCTCCACTTGCACCACCAAATAAGCATGGAGAAAATTGGATGCAATCATATCTGGTACAAACGGTGTATTTTCCTCTTGAAACACGACAGCCACAATGTCATTTCCTATATGCCTCTTCCTCTGCAGCTGGAAGCAAAACACATTGCATCTTTTTATTTTTCATTATTGTGTTACAGAAATGAAAAATAAATTCATGGATCACACTGTGAACAACAAAATGAAGGTTTTTCTTTGATTATTTATTTTACAGTCTGAATTCTAATGTGAGAAACATCAGCTGATGTTGATGGCTGAAGTTGGTTGACTGCATACATAAAAAGGATAAACAGGTGTTGACGCCTGGGTGTTTGTGGGAGTAATTCAACCCCCTGAAGAGAATCCCTCACAACAGCACAAACATGTAAAACAGGTGTTGTAATCAAGGGCTTCATTAGTTGCACCAGGTGTGCCTCAGCTGGAACACATGAAATACCTGAACTGACTAGGGGCAGAAAATGTATGAAATGGAAGCTATCAACAGCTACAACCAGATTACTAGAAGGCAGGTTGTGAAAAACCCTCGAGTGACTGCAAAAGACCTGCATCAAGACTTGGTGGCAACAGGCACTGATGTTTCAGTGAGCACAGTAAGGCAAGTACTAAATGCAAAACGATTCCATGCCAGAACTCCAAGACGAACACTACTACTGACCCAAAAGCATAAGACAAGCCAGTTCAAAATCATATAAATAAGCCACAGAAGTTTTGAGATTCTGTTCTGTGGAGCGAACTTTTCGGTACGATGGATCAGCGGTCTGGAGGAAGAAGAATGAAGAAAGAACACACTGTCCACAGTCAAACATGGTGGTGACTCAGTGATGCTCTGGGGCAACTGGAGAAATCATTATAAGTTAACCACTTAAGTTAATCATTATAAGAAACCATTTGAAGCATTCGTTGTGTTGAACTATTTCAATTGAGAAATGCTTTCTTTCTTTCTTGTTTTTGTTTTTTTTTTTACACTAGGATTTTTTGAACAATTCCAGGAATTTTTGGGTCCCATGTAAAATTTCTGCATGCTGGGTGTTTCCAGCCATTGATGCACATTTAATCCACTGTATGTTTGCTTAAAGATCTGCACAGAGAGAGTGTGTTTGCTGAGTGTCTGCAGTAGCTCAATATTATCAGTGTCAAAATACTAGGTGATGTTTACTCTCTGATTAATCAGACAGAAGGTGCAGAAACAGATGGCTTGCAATGGCCTGTTGTTCCGCACTGTGTGATGTGGTGTCCTAATTAACCAAGCATATGGGGATATGTGGCCACAGAACAACGCCCGGAGCTCATCTCAAACAGCTCTACAGACAAGTTAAAATAATACTGAAATTGACACTTGCGAGCTACATGAAATAGTTTTGATCTTAGTGAATACATTTTGTCTTTAAATCTTGTTCAACCTAAGACCTTAAGTGCAGGAAGAATTATTTTATTCACTGCTGTAAAAATAAATAAATAAATAAATAGCATAAACAAAGCAAAGTATTTTCACAGATGGCCCAATAAGACATTCGTTACCTGCTGTGAGTCTCCTTCAGTATAGGGTAGTTTGGTGGACACATGGAACATAATCTCCTTGTTGTGGAAATTGTGATACACTGACTCAGTTCCAGTCTGGCCATGTGAAACATCTAGACCCCCACGAAACCTGGGATATGGACATGATCAGAATCGGCAAATTTAGTATAAAAGTTATGTCAACATTTATGAGAGGAAAGTTTCTCCTATTCAGAGTTGGATTATGCATACACTTAAGTTGATTTTATAAGCACCCCATTCAGACAGGATAGTATTTTTCAGTAGTGACCAGACCATTGCCTCACTGAACATGTCTTTAAGTTCCCCAAAAAAATCATTGCCGAAAAATGTGGATTGAAGAGGCATATCGTATTTTTCCCCTTTGATGTCAAATGTAATATGATCCAACACAAAAGCAAACATAAACAATAAAAAAGATTATGATTATTATATGAATGAGAAGATAGCAAGGACTGAAATTAAAATCTAATAGCAGACTAATATATTTTCCTATATGCAATAGTACTATGAACAGTTTTAGTAGTAATTATCACATTAATCACAGCAAATTTGTTCGACATGGCTGATAAAAAAAAAAGTGATAAGACTGTCTTAAAGGTCTTAAATTGCAGAAAAGACCTTTCACAATTTAACATTAAAGATAGATAATTAAGCTACCATAGACACCTTGACATTTATCTTAAAAGACAGTTACCCTTTAAAGTCATGTAGCTCAATCTTCTCCCCCAAAAACTCCAGGAACTCAATAAAGGCTGGACTCTCTTCAGTGTTCCCAAAGAGCTCCTCTTCTGATGTCTGTTGGAGACACAAACCTTTCAGAAACAAAGCTACTCTGTATTCTCATTATAATCCCAGGAAAGAAATAGCTAGTGTTTATTTACCTGGCCAAACTTCTGATAGATGACGCCAAACTTGAAGTTGTTGCTGATGACATGTTCATCAAAGGTTACGATGAGTCTTGAAGCCTGTGGGAAGACACGGTATGGCTGAGAGTAAGAGTGTGCCTGATACACAAGCAGTTATGTGGACGTGATGATGAGCAGCAAAGACTAACCTTTGGGTAGAGGACTGGATAAAATCTGTCCACGTTTACTTCTTCACACACAAGCTAAAAGAAATGAATACTGTCAAATTCAAATGATCAAACACAATTCCTCATATTTCACATGGTCACAATTGTGTTTCTCCTACCTTTGCCATTTGCACAACGTTGGGGAACTCAGTCAGGCAAGAAATGGGTATCACATCATGGTAGGTTTTAAACTTTGACCTAGAAGAAATTAAACAATTCCGTTTAATTTTCCTATTTCCCTTGAGATTTGAAAAGTAATGAAGGACTTGAAGGTTAAAAATGCCAGCTATGAAAAGCGCATGCTTGATGTATTTCATGTGACAGCATGAAACATTCATATTGAAGGGCACATTGTAATCACTGGCCTTGTGGAAAAAAAACAACACTTTTATAGAGGTAAATGATTCAAATTGAATGATTAATGTTGTGTGAGAGAAAGAAAAAGACTAAGATAAATAGCTGGAGAAATCCCAAGAGAAAAAAAAAAGAGAGGACGTAAAACAAAGACAGAAGTTTGTTGGCGTGATTTAAGACTGGCAGTTTGATGACTGAGAAACAAGCAGGTCCAGTTGTCAATGAATGCTCTGTGCTATGTGCAGAGACTGAAAGGGATGAAGAATGAAGAGGTGCATGTGTTATGTGACAAACAACTCTGTGCCACAAAGTGAGAATAATAAAATAAAAAAGAATGAGAGACTAGTTGTGCTGGCCAGAGATGAGATTGTGTGTGTGTGTGTGTGTGTGTGTGTGTGTGTGTGTGTGTGTGTGTGTGTGTAAGAGCATTACCTAAGCAGTAAGCGGAGGTGCTCTTGGTCCCCAATCACGTCATACTTCACTGAGAACACAAGGTGGCCCAGCAATGTATCCACAGAGTAATAATTAAAGTGCTCCTGTAGGGAGTTGCAGGTGCACATGTTCACTCATATATAAAACCTACATACTAACATCTATATTTTGCGTTTGCTTGCAGTTTAAATGTACTTTCTACACAGGCAGCAGGTAGTTTTAAATACTTCATAAGATGTCTGTTTGTTTAGCTGAAATGATATTTTACCAAATAATTATTCTTACAACTATATATCAGAAAATAATCTTTACAATTCATTGATTAAATCAAGTTGTTGCTTTAAAAAAATTTTTTTTAAATTAACACACTCATCAGACATACCGTTATAATTTCCTATTCTCACCTTGCCCAAGAAATGTTTCCTATAGATTTTGGCTATGCTATTGCTCTCCAGTTTAATCTGGGAGGCTGGGAGTGGGCAGCTTCTCCCTGGAGATGAGCTCCAAGAGTCGCACTAAATGCACTCCGGTCT
>JAOUWY010000030.1:15333658-15345734 GCA_025728095.1 Prietella phreatophila
GTGTGTGTGTGTGTGTGTGTGTGTTTGTGTGTGTGTGTGTGTGTGTGTGTGTGTGTGTGTGTGTGTGTGTGAATAAAGAGAGGGAAATCCATAACAGGAGTGGAAACTGAACACTGTCTTCATCTGAGCACTGTCGCACGAACTTGGTTACAATTGATTGGATAATGAGATCCAGTAAGAACAGCATAAACGTTACAGTCAGAGTGTGTGTGTGTGTGTGTGTGTGTGTGTGTGTGTGTGTGTATGTGTGTTAGCTCTGAATCAAAGAGGCCAGTTAGAGGACACTGTAACCCCCATTCATAATCCAGACAAACCAGGATGAAGTATAATCTAGTATAACAGTATAATCTGTTACAAACATACTGTGTTACAAAGGATAAATCTAGAACTCTACAGGGTACTTTAGTGCTTGTCTCTCTTGAGGAATACTTAAAGGTTCTATACTGAAGCTTACTAAACCAGTTTTCCCTAACAGAGGGGGTTCTAAGTAGAAATGTTTTAAGAATTAAAGAACCATTAACTATGAAGAGAAAACTTGAGGAACCCCTTTTCTAAGCATGTACGATGAGTCTTAGCTTTTGAATTTTCAGCTCCTGATTGTAACTGAATCAGTTGCTTTCTAATTGTTAAATCCCGCATGTGCATAATACATTGTTACAGCATTGTCATCATACAGTGGTCGATCGTATATAGATCTGTAGATCCACATCTCTTTTGTGGTTCTCCCCTTCTGCAGGTACATTGGTGCACTTGGCGCACGGGTCATATGTGACAACATTCCTGGCCTGGTCAACAAGCAGCGGCAGTTGTGCCAGAGACACCCAGACTTAATGCAGTCAATTGGTGAGGGAGCCAAGGAATGGATTCGCGAGTGTCAACACCAGTTCCAGCACCATCGCTGGAACTGTAGCACGCTGGAACGTGACCACACTGTCTTTGGCCGCGTCATGCTCCGAAGTGCGTCCCACAGTTACTTACAGTGCACTTACATAACACATTAATTACAATAACATGAATAATTTATTCAGGAATGTGTTAAATATTGCTTATAAGTAAGTCATACCAGAATAAGAGGGAGTAAAAAAGTCATCACTTCTCAGATTTCCAAAATGGGCGGGAATCTGAACGAGAGTGGATATTCTCCAAATACAAGTGGTGTGCAGGGGGGATCTGCACGGCCGATGTATAAACAGTAATAGGAGATGTAAATATTTGTGAAGATGACTCTGGCAGACAGACAAAACTGCTCACTTTGACATATCACCCTCTGTTTTGGCTAAGTGCATAAGCGGGAGGATGAATAATGAGGGGAATAGGGGTCATCGTGTTCTCCACAGAAGGAAAAAATACACCTCAAGGCTATGAGTGCAATCATCCAGACACTGAAGGTGAGGGAGTGTTGGTCTGAATCAGTCTGACGGTAGGAAGCGCCAGGGTGGCCTTCCACACTTGAATAGGCCCAGCATGTCAAGAGCTTAAACCTGAGAGGATGATGAGTATGTGCTGATCCATCACACCAACACAAGAACCTGCACACCTTCACACCTGGTTCAATAAAAGGACTCTATTCATCTACTCTGAGACCTAGATGAATTTTGAACTACTACTGATTGTTTCCATTGTCTTTTTGTTCTTGCGATTTATAGCTAATAAGCTGATTGTTTTGTTCTGATCATGGCAGGTAGCCGTGAGGCAGCATTTGTGTATGCAATCTCCTCTGCTGGAGTGGTGTATGCACTCACTCGAGCCTGCAGCCTGGGGGAGCTCAAGAGCTGCAGCTGTGACACCCACAAGAGAGGAAGAGCACATGATGAAATGTGTGACTTTGATTGGGGTGGCTGTAGCGACAAAGTGAATTATGGTATCAAGTTCGCCAAAGCCTTTGTGGATGCCAGGGAGAGAATGGTAAAAGATGCCCGAGCACTGATGAACCTGCACAACAACCGCTGTGGCAGAATGGTGAGCATGCGCCATTAGGGTTGAAAGGTTTTCATAATAGTGATGATTCATGAGATGGTTGATTAATTTAGCACTGTCGACATACACCCTAAAAGACCTTGTCTTCTCTGCCATACATTAAGACAAATCCCATACAAACTTCATTAGACTACAAATAGGCTGTCTAAATAACTGAATCCAAATGGCTTTCACTTCTTGCTACACTACTTTGAAAAATAAAGCCAGTTCTTGCCTTGTGGAGTTTCTCAACCATTATTCTTAGGCAGTGAAGCGCTTCATGAAGCTGGAATGCAAGTGTCATGGTGTCAGCGGCTCATGCGCTCTGCGGACATGTTGGCTCGCTATGTCTGATTTCCGGCGCACAGGAGATTACTTGAGGAAAAAGTACAACATGGCAGTGGAGGTCACAATGAACCAGGATGGCACAGGGTTTATGGCTGCAGACAGGAACTTCAAAGGTACAACGAAAAACGAACTGGTGTACGTGGAAAACTCTCCAGACTATTGCCTCATGGACCGAACAGCAGGTGGGTGAATAATCGAAGCCATTGAGCCCTTGTACTCTACTCGGTCTAATATTTGGAATAATGTGATTTAATGGAACGCATTTGGATGATTTATCTGTTACTTTAGCTGTTACCTACATGGTGATCTTTCACAAATCTCTTATTCTTGGACTGTTCAAAGGCCAAAAAACAAATAAGAATGATCCTCAATACGATCCCATTTTATTTATAGACCCTTGAGCAGCCTGACCATATCCATGACATAGGTAATGACAGTCACTAGCTGGATGGAGAACAGTGGATGCGTCATTATCCTATATCTGTTTCTTCATGTTTGTTTCAGGTTCTCTAGGCACAGCAGGGAGGGTGTGCAATAAATCTTCCAAGGGCATGGACGGCTGTGAAGTTATGTGCTGTGGTCGTGGATACGACACCACACGGGTCAAACGGGTCACCAAGTGCGAGTGCCGATTCAAGTGGTGTTGCTCGGTCGAGTGCCAAGACTGTGAAGACACCGTGGATGTTCACACTTGCAAACCACACAAGCGCCCAGACTGGCTAGATCTTACTTGACTTCTATGGGTGTGGCCAATTACTTAAAGAAATTCTCTTCTCAGGGATTCCAAGTGGACCAAAGAATCAGAGGATGCATGGTCTCTGTCTACAGAATGTTAATCCTTGTTGGACTTCCATGGCAACAGTGCAGAAGTAAAACAGTTATTTAATCTAAAACATTGCTAGTCTTTGGACATCAAAAAGAAAAAGGATTTATATTTGTTTTGTCTCTATTGTTGTCATGGTTTCATGACCTCAGATAAGAGCATAGAAATTGCTGCAAACGGCTTAAAAATGTACAGACAAAACAATTTTGAGAAACTGAGCACTAGACACTGGATGCTGTGCATCATGAATATTATCTTCAACACCTTCCTGAAAACAGAATAGAACTTACTCAAATTGAAACTGACTGGAAGTGTACCCTGCTGTATGATCTATACAACAAGAATAACAAATCTGCAGGAGGAGTTCATACTATTTTTGTACATGGAAGGACTCAGCATTTAACATGACACAATGCTATAGTTAACGTTTCTTCACAATTCTTTTCATTTTTAATATATATCGAACTTGGACAAATACAGAAAATCAAATCCTCCTGTAAAGCCTTTTGTCATTATGCATTATAAGATGTTTCTATTAGATGTTATAAGATCTTTTGTTATTGAAACTGAATTTCTATGCAAATAAGCATCATTTTTCATGTGAGCACTTTTTGTGAGGGTTTAGATAAAACTGTGATCAAAGAGTGTTTACGTTTCGATTGTCTCAAAAATCGAGCATTGTTTACATTGAATGAAATAAAACAAAAAGCAAAAAAACAACCTGACACAGTTCAGGAACTGTTATTCCATTTAATGTTGATGCACCAAACTGATACTAAGTTCCAGTTTGGGAGGCAATATTATCCTGAAACACTGGATTGATAATGGGACTGGATTTGATCTATTTCCCATTCAGTGACACAGTGATGTATTGTAGTGAATGTGTGTGGTGTTGACTGGCATGACACAGAATTTGGAAGTCAATACAGGACACAGCTTCTTCTAAAGCATGTCACCGTCAAGCCCCTGATGTTTCACATAACTTGGCAGCAGAAGCTTGCAGAGATTTGCTCAGCAACTAAGAGGACATCAGGAATGGAGCAGCATTGGGTATTATACAATATTCAGTGCTCTGATATCAGTATCATATCACAAATGGAAAAAAAAAGTGGGATCAGTGCATTCTTTAGAGTGCAGTTCATACACTTTTGGAAAGCCCGTCCTCTAATCTCTAAACTCATAACACGAGTTGTGTCACTGTCACATGTAGAATGCACTAAAACGCAAACAATTAACTAAATCACATGATAATAGTTCCTAAATCGTGTGTATTTGCCTTAAAAAAGTGATTATTTTCCCTCTGCAATGTCTTAATTGTTTACCACCTTTATATCATCATGCAAAACTATATGTGTATGATACTAAATGTCAAATCATTACCATTTAAAGATATAGTTACCATGATTGAGTAGTAAAAATAGCCAGGCCAGCATGGCAAGCATTCATTTTGCTACACCAAACGTTCTGTTTCTAAATTTGTTATGAAGATGGATGAGCGGAGTCAGGGCTCTGGCATACTGCTGGGATAACGCGTGTCCAGAATGCCACTTCTATTAATCTAAGGCAACCTGAACCTTTGTCATGTGCAGGATGAGGAGACTTGCGCTGTTCTGGGTTATACTGGCTGGAAGGTTTAAAAAAAAAAGGGTGGCGGGGGTTTCAAGCTAAATGTTTATAGATAAGAAAAATCAGTTAGTCTCCCTAACCTCGATTATGTTTTCACTTTCAGGGTCTTATCCTAAGATGTCTTTTTTCCATTCTCTGCTAAAACCCCTGTCAGATTATGCTTTCTGGCATTCAACAGCACTATCTTTCACCTTTTCTCAGCAGAGAAAAAGATTGTGTGTTGAGAAAGACTTCAGGAAAACATGTCAGTGTGTTTACTTTAAAACATTGTACAATAGCCCCCTTGATGCTGTACGGCTGATGTTGAAATTTATAAATGTTCTTAAACAAAACAGCCTAGCATTTTAATTAGCACACTAATCCCTAAAATTTGAAGTGTTTTGGTTGAAGGCTTGGTTCTTACATGTTATTTCGGTTTCCTGAGGCAAGTGGCATTAACAATGGTTGATTAAAGGGATAATGAACATAAACATTACATGACCATTTTCACACAGTGCCAAGTGTGTGTGGTCCCAGTAACTGCTTTTGTTTGGAGTCATATGCTGTAGATAATGATCTTGTCAAGCTGAAAACCTCCCAGCTGTTTTCAATTCAGCCAAATATAACATTCTGTTATTTATTTCTGTTTTTCATGATGAGTTTGAGGTAGTTCTTTCAGAGTTGGCTCATGAATGCCTATGAAATAGTATGTATGCCACCATTTCATTCATTTAAAAGATAGATGGCAAGTCAAAGTCTTACAAGGAGAACATAATTCTTGCTATTAGAATTTGTATAACATTTGACTTGGGCTAAATTTAAGCTGCTATTTAACTTGATTTATTTACCACAAAATGTTGTACAGGAGCATTAGCAAAAGACATTCCATAAACTCATTTTTGCCCTGGTGGATGTACTTACTCGATACATGTCATTCTTTTGCATTTAAGACATATGCAAACAGGTAGGCATCATTTGGAACTTTGTGCTTCCCTCTTATGGCTGTAGTTCATCGTTCTGGTCAGTGCCAAATTTATAGTGGAGTCTAGTGTAATATATACATGTACATGTCGCTTGTGTCAGGGGTGAAATCACTCCCAGAGGTGAACAGTTTGGAGGTTTAGCGCACCTGCTGCCAGGCTCATGGTATAGGATTAACACACAAACTCTTATCTGGTGTGTCAGCTGGCAAAAATGGAGCTCTCCTTACTTTCAAAGATAAGACCCTTTGGGTGCTACAGCCAGGGTGGATCAGAGACCTTTCCTTTCCTCATATATATGAAGTGGCTTTGATTGTGCTTGAGGTTTAAGAGTCCATACATGTGGTCTGATGGATGGCTGGGATACATGATCAGAGAATGGCCACTGATTCAACACTTGTTCAGTGTCTTGTACTTATGTTTTTTTTTTTGTTTTGTTTTTTTTACACCCAACATACCCAATTTAATTGATAGAAAGCTTGATAATTACCAGTTCTGTGTGCCCTCACCAAGGAATAGGCAATCCAGAAGACATCCAGTATCCTTGTACACATTACAGTGCTCTGTCTCACGGTCATGACTGCATGAGGATGCATGGATATTATTACTATTGCAAGTCAGATTCAACAGGTGTCTGTTGAAGATGCTAGGAATGATGAAGGCACCCACATTGGTAATCCAACTAAACTTGCTGTAGTTATGGGCATTCTCCAGTGAATGCACTGTTAGGACAGCACATATGCCGGGGCAGTAGCATATCTACCCAGATGTGGTAAAACGAATGTAGGAGGTTTGGAAATGTGCATATGGGCCTTTTCACCAGTGCCAAATCAACACATAGCCAGTTGTGGATCTCTGCAGGGACAGAATGCCTTAACCCACGACTGGCTTCACCACTTGTTATGTCTTTCTTCCTCTACTGCTTGTGGCCTTGAGATGGCTGGCAAGACCTTAGTTCCCACTGCTTCCTTCACTAGTAGCTGGAATGCTGTAGTGGCTTCCTCCCTGAGCAAATCTGCCATCTTAAATATTTACAACTGGCACTCTCAGCCAAATAACCAACTGAGGACTTTGATCTAGGACATGGGTCTTGAATGCCCTTCAGTGGAAGTTGTTCTACAAATGGTGTCCACCTCATTAGCATTGTTTTATTCCTAGGATTCTGACCTTCCTTCCAAGTCCCAACCTACCCTGCCGAAGGCATATGTTGCAACCATCACAGTGCACCACAGAACCATGAATGGCATCACTTCATACAGAGTAGATTCTAAAGACTGTTGGGGCCCCAAGCAGGAAAATGTGAGGGCCTTCCTGATTTACATTATGCTTCAATACAATAAGCCAACTATAGAATAACTGTCTGAAAGTGATATATTCTGCATGCTAGATGTAATGCTAGATCAAGCGCTTAGCTAAGCCATCAATAAATCACAGCAGAACACTTTTGGAAAAGTGTTGGCTTTTATTCTCTTTATATACGTTAATAAACCAAGGTTTAGCATTACATTACTTTATGGCTTAGCTTGCAGTTGTCATCCTTAATTATTTCGTTAATAGAGTATCTCCACCACTTAACACAGTTCTGCTTCTTCTTGTATCTATTCTGGATTCCAGACAGGCATGTTCTCTTCATTTTGAAAAGTGGGACAATTCAAATTACACTTGTGCAAGTCCAACATTTTAGAGAGATAGGGCACCATTTAGGGAGATTCCAGGTATAGTGCTGTATATTACACATCAGTGGTTTGGGGGGAATTTGAAACTTCATGGACTTTTGGGGCTCCGTAATAACTCAGGGTCCGAGCAATTGTCTGCTTTGCCCATTCTGTAGCTATGACTCTGTATGCAGGGGCCCATAGGCATAGACATCTGATCTTCTGACCAGCTGTTCATTTGCTATAGAAGCTTCCTTCTCTAAGCTGGTGCTGGCTCATCAGTTTTAACATTACATTCTCAATATTGTCCTTTCACAAATCACTTCTCTAAGGTAGAAACAGAAGTGTGTGTATGTATGTGGGGTTTACAGTGGTCACAGGCTCTTGGGTGGGTCAGTGAGGGGATTTACAGAGTGTCACTTGGCTGATGGTTACTGTAATACCCCAGTGACATGTTTGTTAGCAAGAGAAAGAAGTGTTTTAAATCATTTTCTAATCATTACTATAATCATCATTAGAAATAAAACAGTAAAGTGGTAGATTTTGCACTTCATTATAAGCCTATTTAATCTTCTCTCTGATATTTTCTGGTGTCATCTGTAATAAATATACTTAACTGATGTGAACTACATACTTATCTAATGTTAGCCAAGTCAAACAAACACTGATAAATTTTGTTTCACATAACTGAACTCAAAACATTCACAATTTACCTTGACAAAAAGCAACGACTGAGTCAGCGCATCTTTCCAACGGGAAAATCGAGACGATACAAGAGGAGATGAGACTACTGCAAGATGGGGAAAAAAAGGATACAGGTCTTCCAGGGTGTTAGATAATATCAGAGTTCAATACACCTACACAACTATCAATAATTCCAGATTTACAATAGGCTCATCTACGGTTTTATTGTGTGTGTGTGTGTGTGTGGGGGGGACTGCTATTTTTGTTTTTTCAGTGATAACTCATGGCAGAATACTGAAAATTAGTCAGTTTTACATTGAACCTTTAAGGGTTATCCGTGGGCCACAAGCAAAGAGCTACTCATCATAAACATGGATTCTTTCTGTGAATGCTGGTAAAGGATAAAGGCATTATCGTTATTGTAAGTGTGGAGAGAAATTATTCAGACCTATTGATGGGTATTATAAGAATATACAGTTGTCAGGAGTCTTGAGATTTCAAACTGTTAATACAGCATCACTTATTAATATGATTTTGTATTTAGGGATCTTTTGCATTAATTTGAAAGCACCATCATAGTAACGGATGAACCTTACACATCCAATCAAGGTTCTGCGTTTGTTTTAGAAATCCATGTGGTTGGATTCCACTTCTCCATGACAAGGCTGCAATCATTGCGCATGACAGCAAGCCTCTAGGACTCTCAGGTACTTATCGAGTTGCCTGTTAAGCTTGTTTTCCTAGCAGAATGGCCTCTTGAACCAACATTTTGTTTGTAAACAGACCACTGAAAAAAAAAAGCAAGCACATACACCAGTTTTTACAGTCACTTTTCCTGTCTGCATATATTCTTTCAAACTTCACATTATGTCTTTGTTTTTAATACACAAGGGCTTTTGTGTATTGATTCTTATTCATAATTACTTTGACAATAACAAGCCACAAAATTTCATCCAGCAGCTGAACCCACTTTTTAACCCACACCCACATTACAAAAGGAGTTGTTTTGATCCTGTAAGGTGTGCTAGTGTGTAAAGAACTTGCTTGTGAGAGCTGCTAAAAAACCTTTACTGCCTCTGTCAATCTCCAACATGTACAAGACCAACCAGTTCTACCAGTTGTTGCTATGGCAGAATGCCTCGCCTCTATACATCACCATGGCACTCAGCGCCACGGGAAGGAAAATATCTAGTATCATCGGCATGGGAAGATGGCATGCTCTACACAATCAGAACACCAAAAAACAAGACAAGATTCGATCCAAAAACAAAAAACATCGCTCAGAACATTTTATTACGATCAGCACGGATCACACAGAACTTCTTAGCACATTTAATGCTACACATCCAGTAGATTGACACCGGGATGTCTGCATGTATTTGGGTGGGGGGAGGGGTGTAGGGAGTGTTGTGTTTTAGATTCTTGTCAGCTGGTACCAAAGGCAGGAAGGCATAAAGTTCTCCATCTTGTCTGCAAAAAAGCCCAATGGTGCAAAAAGGGTGCTGAAGAACTGTGGAGGGGGAAAAAGCAGAAAAGAAAATAATCCAGTGAAAAACAAACTGCATTCAATATTTAGGCAATTTATCTGGACAAACACCACAAGGTGTAAAAGTACAATTTCAGTTAGTTTAGTGACAGCTGGTTCAATTCTCAGCTCTCCTCCTAACCCCATGTTTTCCCTTTTGAACAATTTGTGTTGTTTTGACATTTAAACAGTCCAAAAGGAGTGGCCTGTCAGTGCCTTTCATTGTATATGCTGCTGTTTTTGTGCTTCTAATGAACAAAGCACATTATCCTTGTGAAAAAGAAAGAAAGAAAGAAAGAAAGAAAGAAAAAAGGCAGAAGAATTAATTATAACCAAGTTGCTGATTCATTCTGTCAATTGACAGTCAGTCAGCAGAGAATGCATAAAAACATAAATTATTAAATTTGCCCCTCTGACTACTACACTTTGAGTCATAGCTCTAGAGGAGCGCAGGCCAGACACAAACATTAGTGAAGTTTTTCTCCAAACTCAAGCCAGCACACAGCTCCAAGTCAGCATAAGCATGAACGTGTGCATCTGAATAGCATTTGAAGGATTACAGCTCGACTGACCATAAACAAGTGCTTAATGTGTTTATGAAGAGACGCATTTCACAGATGAACAGGTGTTTATGACTGAACATGGCAAGTTTCAACTGCAATGCGAACAAGGGAGGAAAAAATTCTGATGCTTGGAGCTGGAGAAGCATCATCTATTTAAGCCCAGATCCAGGGAAAAGATACGGCTAATGTAAATAAGTGCTGTATCATGACAAACGAGAATGATAAAAGATACAGGCTGGCGAAGGTTGGTGTCCTCATAATGCTTAGTTTATTACTATGAAAAATAAGGGTACTATTCGTCTTGAACAGCGTGTTTACAATGGACATGTGTGTGCTCGATGGGGTGGACGTGGAACTGTATGTGCGTCATCGCGTGTATGTCATGAAGGATTTTGTGATTTGAACAATCTGTGTCAATGGCAAGCTCCTTTGGTTACCCTTTCCATAACCCAAGAGGCTTTAAGTGCATGCAAACCAAACCGAAATCCACATTATTCATCAACAAAATAAGTGGAAACAAACACAAAATAATAATAATAACAGTAATAAAAGATGCGAGTGTCCAGTCACGCCATGTGAACTGGGTTAGCGTTTGAATGGTGATCAGACCACAGCCATGGCTAATCTGGAGGACATTTAGAAGGCCTGGCCTGAGAGCTCTGCTTTTTCTCACCTCTCTTCCTCTTTGCCTATTTCATTCACTTGTTCTAACTGAGGGTTACATTAAGCAGGCTCTGGTTTCTACTGTAAACTCTTAACATATGTGGAGTCTTTCTCAAAACAAGAGCCTATAAAGCAAGTACCCAGTTTTAGGCTTTATTTAATGAGTGTGGAACAGGCGAAGTGTAGTTAAAGGCCTAATAAAAGATAGAGGCTAGGACTATAAGCTACTACTTGAATATCTGATATCCATACTCATCTTACTTGTTGAATTTGTTTGCTTATTCAGATATTCAATTAAGACACATGCAATGTGAAATAATAATAAATATAACATTAAATTATTGTTCTATTTTACTGAGTAATACCACTGATGTTTTGATTTGCCATATTTTCCATCTATATTAGCAAGAATATTAATTTAGTAACAATTGTAGTTGTATTCTAACAGTTATGGACGCCTGCAAAAAAACGAACGTTAAACTGTTGACTAACAGCAAATAAAAAATGTGCTCTGTTATAATGCTTATGATAGTGCTACCTCAAGCAAGGGTATTCACATAAGTGCTGCTATAGGGACTTACAGCTTTGACAAAGACGCCCATGAGATCGGGGAACTGGTGTGTGAGCATAGCCAACATGGCAGTGAAGGAGCACAGGCCTGCTGTAAACAGGATAAAGAACGGTAGCTCCTTCTTAGGGTACACTGACACCTCATGAAAAGCTGAAACAAAGAGGAAAGCACAGATGACATCACATTTTTGATGCATATATATATTTTTTTTTTTTTTTTAATCATCTGAATGACATGGCTAACCTGAAATAAGAAGACTATACTCACATGGCAGTAGTTCTCTGTCTGCTGTCTCTGTGCAGCCCGGGTATGGGTAGAACAGATGACCCTTCTCCAGTGGGTAGGGAATAATCCGGAATGCTGGGCAGTGGATATCAAAATTAGATGAAGCTGTCATTTTTCAGGTGTTTACCTCAAATCAAAATTGGGATTATGTGGGGTAGGGAATAGTCACAGGTTTCTTTTCTCTTCCAAATTGCAGAATAAATCATGCAAACTTACGTCACTTCTGCTTTCTGAGCAATTTTTTGCAAAATCCAAGACAAGAGACAGTACATAGCTATCATCTTCTTACCGTAATTTCCGTACTCTAAGCCACTACTTTTTTCTCAGACTTTGAACACTGAGGCTTAAACAATGACGCGGCTAATTTATGGATTTTTACGGGCTAACGAGTTTCATGCCAAAACATTTAGCCTCGTCA
>JAOUWY010000030.1:15363268-15376244 GCA_025728095.1 Prietella phreatophila
AAGACTTTACAGTTATTAGCTTGTCAAGAGTCGTGTATTTGTCATTTGAACAGTTACACTGGCCACTGCAATGCTTGTTAGACTGGTCCCTTGAATGGACTGGGTTCAATCCAAATTCAAACTCACTGGACACTTTATTAGGAACAACTGTTCACCTACTCATTCATGCAATTATCGAAGCTTGTGGCAGCAGTGCAAAGCATAAAATCATGCAGATACACTCCAGCAGCTCCAGGTCATGTTCACATCAACCATCAGAATGGGTGGGAAAATGTGCAAGTTTGATTGGCATGACTGTTGGGCTGGTTTGAGTGTTTCTATAACTGCTGATCTATAACTGGGATTTTCACACACACAGTCTCTAGAGTTTACTCAGAATGGTGTAATAAAGAAAAAACATCCAGCGAGCGGCAGTTCTGAGTATGTATAACACCTTGTTGATGAGAGGGGTCAATGGAGAATGGCCAGACTGACAGAAAGGCCACAGTAACTCAGATAATCACTCTCAGAATGTTCAACAAGACAAACGTTGAGGTGGATGAGCGACAACCGAAGAAGATCATGCCAAATTCCACCTCTGTCAGCCAAGAACAGAAAGCTGAGGCTGCAATGAGTACAGGCTCACCAAAACCGAACACTGAAAACTAGTACAAAAAAACAAAAGAGAGACCACTATATGATCATATTTGGGTGGTGCTCCTATTATCCCAGGAGTAACCATCATAAGATGGGACAATTGAGGCCATAAAGGGATGAGAGACCTGGTCAAACAATACTCAGTCGGTATTAAGGGAAACAAAGTGTGCCAAGAAAACATTTTACACATTGTGTTACTATGGACTTCCTGTCCACTCGAACCAGTCTAGCTGTCCTCCTCTTACCTCTCTAATCAAGGAGTTTTCCCACAATATGTCTGATGTGAACATTAACTGAACATCTTGATCTGTATGTACATGATTTTATACATTGCACTGCTGACACATGACTGATGAGTTAGAATCATTCCATTAGAAATTCAATTAAATGAAAACTCTGAATTTGAATCATACCATCTGAAGTTTTGAACTTAAATTGAATTTCATGATTTGCAACAGCGCAAACTAAAATCTGAGACTGAATATCACCCAAGTTGTAGGATTGACACTTGAAATTCAAAACGTTTGTATAAAATTCATTTCCAAAAAGCATTCGGCCTCTTTATTAATTTGTAAATTCTGTTAGACTTTATCAATCAAGTATAATTTCATTAAGTTCAACTTTTCAGTGTCATGACACTGCAGCTCATACAGAATGAAAGTGTTTTGTAAAAAAAAACTAGGCTACAACACTGGGGAGAGTTTTTCTTTCCTAAACATTTATTCCCAGCCCCCATTGCATCCTTTGTAACAGTATCGTAACTCACTCCATTCGAAACAATGTGACTAAAATCAGGGAGCTTGTGATGACACGTGAATCCCCCCCAAAAGAAACCAATGAATCTTCCATTGCAAAAAACAACACGATTTGTGATATTTAATCAATTCTAGACCCTTCTGTAATATTTAAATGACCCTTTAAAATATACTCCATCACAAAAGACGCAAGTTGGTGCAAATACTTTGTCTGGGATCCTATTTGTTCATACATTTTATAAAAAATAGCAAATGCTCGGGAAGGAAGCAGAAACTGAAGCTACACTGTAGAACTGCATACAGTAATGCTACCAGTTGGAGACACCAGGGGGCGATATTTCAACCATAGTTGGTGGTTTTTTGTTTCGGCAAATCTTCAAATGGCAGTACACTTAAGAAGTACTGTCGATAAACACTGCTTTCAGGGAAGAAATTATTGTGCTGATTAAACACTGGCATAAAACAGGCATCAGGAAACCCTGTTCAATTTTCGGTTATCGGGTGAAACAGAAACACACCTCAGAAATGATATCTAGATTATTAAACTATTGTCCATAATAATATATTCCAATAGCAGTGATTTTGTATGTGGAGCTTTAAATGGTGTAAATATGCTTCTATCACTCAGGAGTTTTCAGGACAGAGAGGTATAATACTGCCAAAACAAAGACACATACTTAAACATATATAACTTTAAATGCCTTTTAAGTTAAGTTTTAAATGACTTTGGACTGCAGATTAGTTTAAGCTAATTGCGGAAACAGCAGCCATTCAAAAACTTTTACTGAGGACAATAATGGGGACATTATATCAATCACGCACTGTTAGAGGTCTTGAGAGCTGATGTTTGGTTTTATTTATTTGTCTATTTTTATTATCCAAATCAAGTTCATGTAAATGGTATTGAAGGTGTGTAAAGGCTCTTCAAAGTAGAAAAAAAGGCTTTTAAAATAAGCAGTAATCACCCTAAACGTTCTTCATACAAAAAAAGTCATCTGCTCAAGATTGAAAAAAAAAGAAAAAACCTGGAATTTTGGATTTAATTCAAGATCTTTCAAGAAATAAACTCTATACCAAAGCGTATTTAAAAAGAGTATTTTAATTAGTGGAGATTAAACATTTGGTCAAGGACATAATTGAAGCGGTATCCAGAAACCCCTCTCTGAGTGATGCGTATAAATCAGGGAGGTGGGGGATAAAACATACAACATTTCTGACCCTGTGCACTGGTGTTGCGGGAGGTATTGGTTCAACAGCAAGGACCACTGCTACTGTACACCCAACAGAACAATCTCACAGCCTTCTGACAATACAGAAAAGGAGGCAGTCTCTTTAGCTGAGGTTAAACCTAGGCTTTTAGGGAAAAAACAAAACAGAAAAAGGAAATAAGGACATTTCTTAGCACATTTGTCCTAAGTGCCTGTGCCCTAGCCTGGCCCCGGCCTCGAGCTCAAGCCCAGGCTCCCCGCAGGTCATTTCTTGGCTTGTGCTGCGAGCAGAGGGGGAGGCATGCCGGCTCATCTCTAAGCGTTCTGCATCTCTTTGCCAATTTTATAGCTGAGGATCTTGTTCCAGTCGATCTTGGTACGGGTGACGGGAAGCGGTCGGCGTAAGGCTTTGAAGGTGGTGTCCGACATGTTCTGATAGTTCTCATTGATTGCCATCTGAGAGACAAACAAATAAATTTTAAAAATCGTTGGTTAAAGCACAACAGTAGACATCTTCCAGACAAAATGTGGTGAAACGGGAGAAGACACCAAATGAATAATAATGTAATAAATGAAATCCTACCTGGTATTCAGTCTCTGCGTTGTTAATAACTTTAACAAACTCCTCAGCAGTCTGCTTCGGATTCTGTCAAAAAGATACGGACAAGCACAACTTAAGCATGAAATAACTTGAAGGAAATCGATTAGAGCCAATGCCCAGGGTGTGAGAGTGACAGTTGTTATCAAGTAGACTAGCCACTTGCAAGAGGCTAAATAATAAACCTGAAAGTTACATGGACAAAGGGAATAAATATCTTGCTTCTGTCAAGAGCTGAAGGGCCAGGGTAGAAACTCCGAGATAGGAATTACCCTCATCTGGACAGGAATTAGTACTCACAAATCAGACCATCAGGAGTCAGAAATCAGACTATGCATTTCCAATAAGCAATAGAAATAATCATATATTTTCCATAATGAAGAAAACCACACACTGCCAATGTTTACTGTTATTATACACATACATACTGTACATGTGCAGGACAGCAAAATCATCCCAAAAAGTGTGTAAGGTTAGCCAGAATGCAGTCTCAAGCCTCTGCACCAGACAGGGTTACGGGACTTGGTGGTGCTGAGAATTGAATAGTAGCTCAGAATCTTAACTACTGATTCGCTACCAAAACTTGTGGTTCAATACTATTTAGATGAACTTGACTAGCTAAGAGAAGCACATTCCTATGTACACTCTAGGACACCTGACCATCACATCCATATGTGGGCCTTCACCAAACATTTTCTACAACATTCGAAGCACACACTTGTGTACAATGTACGCTGTAGCATTAAGAGTTCCCCTTCAGTGACTGTAAGAAGCCCAAAATCTGTACCGGCATGACGATGCCCCTGTGCACAACACAAGGTCTATAAAGACACTGGCTGATAACATTGATGAAGAGCTGGAGTGTCCTGCACAGAGCCCTGACCTCAACCTCCCTGAACACATTTGGCATAAACTGGAACATCGACTTCACCCAAGGTCTCCTCACCTGACATCAGTGCCTGACCTCACGAATGCTCTTGTGGCTGAATGAGCACATCCCCTCAGCCATGCTCCAAAATCTAGTGGAAAGCCTTCCTAGAAGAGTGGCGTTTATTGTAACAGCAAAAGGTAACTAACTACGTAATGGGATGTTCACCAAGCACATACAACCAACTATTGACAATATACAATTTTCGTTTCCAGCAATGATATTCAGTCTGACAGCTTATACGGTGTTATATTCTTAATATGACTGGTCTTAAATACTGCAATCGAAAACTACCGGCCTGATTTGTTTTCGTGTTTAAAATGCTCTTAGCAAAGTTAAATTACTTACTTACTTTTTATTTTGGGGAATTTAACCCATGGAGTCATTGAAAAATACTGACAATTTGTCGACCAGAAGCTTACAGAGTATCTGTAAGAGTGGGAGATTATTTAGGTGACTCCACCCCAACCCTAAATCCTCACGGTTCTCTCCCAGTTTCATTTTGTATTGCTTTCTGATACTTTTCTGTGTCCCTTTATTACTAAGGTTATTACATAAAAACACAAATTCATCAGATGCCTATGACATGAAAAATACTCTAAAGTGGGGTCGTGTATTCCCACAACAAAGTAATCAGTGTCGCTTAGCAATGGGACAGTCTAAAACAGGCACTAACAATTATGCCATTAGGCTTCAGTAGACAGGTAGCAGCAAAAACAATTAGTCAGCAACAGAAAAAAATAGTTACTGTATATTACTTATTGTAAAATATCTATGTTCATGCGTTACGCCTGTGCCAACAAATTATATGAGCTAATCCCGACTCCATGCACCCGACAGTTCCCTACTATAATTCTGTCGTCTCACTAATATTTATCCACAGCATATCATGAAAAGTTAAAATTTTGAATGACATTATCCAAAAGGTCCATCCACGAGGTCCATCCTTCAAAAATAACTATGTAAGAGCTGGGAATGCAATAAATATCTGTAAAATAAATATGAAAACATACTAGGAGACTCCAACATTTACCCATACCGTATGTCAGATCTGTGGGTAACACTGCTAACTCTCTTTAGTGTACATGTCAGCCTGGAAGAAGTTACACCGAGAGTGTAAATATTAAATAAAAATATATATAACATTGGTTCTTCAACAGATTTTCAAAATATATATAACATTGGTTCTTCAACAGATTTTCAAAGTGCAAAGTCTAATATATATACACACACACACACACACACACACACACACACACACACACACACACACACACAATTATATTATATTAATATATATAGATCCCGATAACCTCATCAATTTGTGCGAATTTCTCACAGGCATTGATATAAACATTGTTGTAGTAACTCACAGAAACGGTGAGAGACTCCTGAATGTCCTTGTGGCTGACCAGTTGCACATTGCCATCTTCATAATAATGCACTTGGACCTTGAGCACTCCCACCACCTGAGTCGCACCCTGAGACACACTGAACTTCCACTCGGACCGACAGCGACCGTTCCTGCACATACAAGGACACCGCCTCATGGATTTCCTCAGACAGTTTGAGAGGTAAAACACAAAAGGACACAAAGGACAAATGCTACCTTACCAGAAGTTTTTGGGTTGAAACTGATGTCCTTCAATGCAGGCAATGATTGTCTGGTGGCCATCAATAGTTTTCCCATAAACCTACACAAAGTGAGATGGTTGTAGAAGTACACAACACTGAACACTTTAAACAGGAGACATGTTCAAACTGCCTAAGAAAATAGACGGATAAATTGACTACACCGAGATACTGAGACAGGGGAAAAAGCTTAACACACTAGTTCTAAGTCCTTTTGGGATTAGAAAACACTGAGGGAAATGATGCATGGCTAGGCATCAGGGAGAGATGCAAGATTGATTCCAAAGCTCTCAGATCCAGAAGCAGGGCAGGATGGAGCTCACTTACAGTGCACACTCCACTAGGGTAGTGATGTTTGATGTAGGCCCTGAGCACAGTGTCACACGCATCCCTCCATGGCTCCAGAGCTGCTTCACCCTCGTAGGACCACAGGTCGCTGGCCTCTTTCTTCAGGTGGTCAAACTTAAACGAGAGCTTGTTTCGCGGGTCAAAGAAGCGCCCGTTTCCCAGGTCTCCATGCTCCGTGATCAACACCTGCATTTTAAAAAGGGTTTAGTGTTACTCCATTAAGAACAGTCAAACTGACCTAATCATTTATATCAAAACAGTTTTGTTTATATAAATATGTGAGGAATTGTGACAAATTAGTAAAAGGAGCAAGACATTGTTCAGGCTAACAAATTATCATATTAGTTAAAAATCACACTGATGCGAAGGTGCAAATGACCTGATCTTCCTTAAGTTTGGTGGGTGCAAACTGGTCCATGTTGTACTGGGCAAAGGCACTGTTTCATGGAGAGAAGAAAAAAATGGATTGAAAGCCAGATTAAAGGGACGGTTTGAAAACATTCCATTCTAAGTGTTAAAATTGAATAAAAGTAAAGTTAATAAAAGTAGTTAATCTCACTCCTAAAACATCAAAAACCTGGTACTGAAATACCTGTTAGAGAACCAGCTGAACTTTAAGTGGTCAGAATAGAAACATGAGAGAGACATTTTCTTCCAATAACAGGACTAGCCAAATCTGACAATGGCAAAATGGTGGGAACTGTTTTGTGGAAAGAAGGCAATAAACCCAAGCTTCCTAGAAACGGCTGATTTTAACCACAACAGTGTCAGAAAGAGGAGTTAAGCTCTGGACTGGGCTCACTTCATTTATTAGGGTTGTGGGACATAGGTGAAGAACAGAATCAACCGTCTTACCCCATAAGGCCGAAAAACCGGCTTGCCCATATTTGACCTATTCCCATAAGGACGATATAGAGGCTTGGTCGTCTATGCCAAATACCTGTAAGGCCGATATAGCGGCTTTACAGTGTAAACATTATGCCCGTAAGGCTGGTATACCGGCATTACTCTGCTATGACTCCTTACTTATTTAATTATTATTTTTTGACCCGAAAAGTAGATGACGTCATGACTTCATTACGATGAAGATAAAAGCGTGACTGTAGTTGATAAAATTATGGTGTAATAGTAGAAGTGAACTAAAAATGCCAAAACGAAAAGCTAATCATGCTCCAGCTAAAGTTACACCTACAGTGAACACAGGTACATCTAAAACAGTGGAAAAAAAGAAAACATACACAGTTACACAAGATAGAGCGAGGATTCTAGATAGTGACAGCAGTGAAGGTTCACATGATATTGAAACCAAAACCGATAGTGACGCAAACTCTCATGATTCAGACCCTGATCCGTCTTCATCTTCAGCATCAACCAGTGCGACTGACACTGCAGGAGTTTGGAGTCATAACCTGACCAGTTCTGTGCATTCGTGAAAACAGCACCTGCTGGTCTGATTATCACCAGAAACTTGACTTTTGGGGCCAAAATGTGTTTATTAATTTATTATTTACCTGAATTTATTCAAAGGCATTGACCACAATGATGCTCGTATTTTACTTCTAAATGAGTAGAAGGATTTTAGCGAGCATTTGTCATAATTTCTCTAGCTAAGAATTGTGCTCCAAGTTTTGTAAAAACACTGAACTGCTTCATTTTCAAAGTAATATTACACAATACATTATTATAAGTTGTTTCAAGGCCTAAATTTTTTTAAATTAAAATGTTGATTTTGGGGCCCAATGTTGGCCTGGGGAACTCAGGGTTGGCATGTTGTTTCTATGGGGAATATAGTGTTGTGGGACATAATACTGTGGAAACTAAGGGGTAAGAGGGTTAAAGACAACACGGTCTCGCTGAAACGTAAATTTGTAACAAAAGTGAACACTCACTGAGCCGCCCCTTCCCTGAGTAGATTGTCATTGTTGAGCAGTAGCCGGACATCTGAAATCACACAACAGCATTCTCAGTATGTTTTAGCTGTGATACAAAAGTACACGTATACAGTATTGCAACACCCTACAGAGCTGGAGTTCAATTCCAGCCCTCGGGATCGCCAACGGGATCCTGCTCGAACATGAAAATTCATCTCATCTGGATTATCATCATTATTATGTCTTCCATGAACTGAGACAGATCACATTAGTTTCTGGTGGAAATTATTCCTAGCTGAGTGCAGTTTTGAGCTCTCACCATTGAAAACTTCATTGAATTCTCCAGGTGGTGCGTGGATAACAAAACCGGCAGCAATGCGGACCTGTTGCAAAAAATATTTATAATAATAATAATAATAATGATGATAATAATAATAATAATAATAAATGACTCACAGATACATCAGGTAATTGTTGTACGGACACATACTATATTAGGAAAATTTAATATAAATGAATTGTTTAGCAACAAGATGCACAGATGTTTCTTCATTACTACAATAACAAATACAGTACATTAGTCAAATGTATTTTTGAAAGAAAAAAAAAGAAAAAACATTTCTTTGTCTTTATAACGTCCTCTAAACTGTTTCAAAGCATCTGTTATTATTTTGTTGGTTTCGCCTTATGGTGTGGATTAAGAGGTCTGTACAGGGATCCCACAGGACCCAACAGAAAATTCACAGAAGTGGCTATTCAGGCTACATCCACATGAATCCAGATAGATCTGAAAACGGCATTTTCCTTTTTTTAAAAAAAAAAAAAAACAAAGAAACAAAAAAACAACGCTCTCAAGTCTACACTGGTGTTTCCCCCCCAAAAATTGCTCATCTGTACGGAAATGTCTGAAAACACCTATGTCCCTATACCGAGCATGCATAAAACCATAAGAAGTTTGTGCCTGCATCATTTCCATCAGGTGTTTATATAAAAATGCAGTCTGAAGGATGTACAAAGTGACATTAATCTTTAAGAAACATATCAAACAGGATCACATCACAACAACCGCAGTACAACATCGTCCACCATCTTGTTTGTTTCGAGTTGAACGACTGACGTTTTCAAACGTATCCACTTGGGAGAATGTTTCGCTGGACAAAACATCTCGGTGTGGACGGAAGGGCAAAACATAGAGAAAAAGACGCGTCCTCAAATGTATCACGATTAATGCGGACGTAGCCACAGATATGTATAACTTTGCGGAACAAACAAAGGCCACACTCATTAACATGAACACACAGTGTTTGTGTGGCGCTGTGTTCCCTTTACTGCTTACATTCTATCATTCATCATTACCTGTTTCATCCCGGTCAGGTTCACAGTGGTTTACATTACTAAATTGTTTATATTTTCACAAATAGGACTAATAAGGTCATTGGAAAATACCAGGATTGTAAAGAGGGGAATAAATTATTTTTAAAAACCTCAAGTTCGGTTTGTCGCTTTATTACAGAACACAACCCAGGCTTGTAAACAACAACAACAAAATTTTCAGTGTAAATAATATATGCATTATATTTATAGAAGACTAGGCCAGAGTTGCTGTCAGACATTGCGACATGCTCTTTGGTCTGTTCAGCACTATAGGCCACTCCTCAGAAGGGTGAGGTCTTTTCTTAACAGTGCTCATATGAGCTGATGACCTCGTTGCACTTCCCACAACAGCAAGAGTAAAAACAGCTCACACACTCACTATGGTTAACTTTACACAAGGCTGCCTCACATTCCGAGCTTCAATATGATCGGTTTCATATCCCTTAAATAACACGCTACGCAAACTAAACTCAAGTCAGTAGAATGGCATAAACTTTGCTAGAATCCCTCTTCTGTAACTCTGGCATTTTCTTTTGCATTCTCAGCATATAATGAGAGAAAAGAATAAACCCAGGAATGGATGCATACACAAGCACAATCACATACATCACAAAAGTGAGGAAAATACTGACTGATTTTCCAAAGTCATATTTGGGTACCTTTGAAACAAATTGACACAGGAATGGCAGCACACAAATAAGTTATTATATAACTCCACTGCTAAACAGTCAACATGAGCGAGAAAGCATTGCGACTTCTGAATCTGGATTCAGCAGGTTAGACGGCAGTACAGCCTAACTATATCAGCGCAGTATCGGGAGTTCATTCATATTCAGTAATTCAGTTCGATTCCCTCCTTATTCCGGGCATTACATTCACAAATGAACCATGAAATAAATAATATGAATTAACGTTCAACATGAATGAAAATGTAAGCAAGTTAGTGTGTCCCAAACTGCATACTATGGTATGTGAATTGGGAAGCAGGTTTTATCTTTTTTTTTTCCCTCTGTTTTGTTATTGCTTTTACTACTGCCAAGTCGTGGTATAACGACTTATTTTCCCTCACACAGATGTAGAATGTATGTACAGTTGAGGTCGCAAGTTTTCATATGCCTTGCAGAATCTGCTTTCGTCTTCTGGGAAATGTAAATATCTTGTGTAGCTACTGAAGGGCAGTGCAAATTAAATATAAAAAGTTTCTGTAGAAAATCTGTAGTGTGTTGCCTTCTTGAGCATCAGTGAATGTTAGCATCTTTTGTAAAAGTTGTGTACGAGCCCCTAAGTTGTCCTCAGTGTGAAAAGACGGATCTTAGCATCATATAGCCACTGTTGGAAAGGGGTTCAAATATGCAGAAGATGCTGGAAAAGCAAAGAATGTGCAGGACCTGGAGGATATTTCTGAAGAACAGTGGTTACTGTTTATTTATAAACTTCCTGAGCAGTACAACCCAAACATTTGCTTGTGCAAAGCGCATTTTATGGAGGAAAGCTTCCTGAACCTGGGCGAGTACACAGGCTATACACCAAAGCTACTCCTGAAAAGTGGGGTGATTCCTTGTGCCCCTGAATCAGATCCTGCATGTGTGTTTGATTATTTTATGAGGTATCTGTAATTGACTGTTCAAATGCGGAGTTTCATTTTTGTGGTTCAGTTGTAGACCTCTGCTAACGTGCTAGCTAAAGTTTGCCAAGTTGCCTGTTTTTTTTAAGTGCTTGTTTGTATGTTGGTGACCTGACAGAGATGGTGATTGTAGCTGCTGTTGTGATTGTATCTTAAAACGGTTTATATTAATTGAATCACAAGAATCTTAGTTTTCCAATAGGCATTTCGCATGAGTACCCATGTAGACAAGCTGTGTACATAACATAGTTTTGGTCAATCACAACGCAATGGGTCAGCTGGCCAATCAAAGCACTTTGGGCTTTTTGTAAGGCGGGGCTATGGAGAAATCGGAGTGTTTCAGGCAGCCTGGGAATAGACGTACTGCAATAATGTACCGCATGTGACAAAGAATGGGTTTTGTGAAAATTAAACCATGTTAACCTATTCTATTATACCCACTAAACAAAATCAATGTTTAAAATCATTATATGACCCCTTAAGAATCAAGGGTATGAACGTGAATTCATAAAAAATTATGAACGGTTTCATTTGTGTAAATTCCGTTCTTATTGTGTCTTGTGGATTATATGTAAACATCTCTTATATGAAATAGCTTCTTCGGGGCAGTACTAAATAAAAGACAAAACGCAATTTTTATTATCCTTTTTATTTTATATTAAATGATTAACATTTTGCACTGTGAAAGTAAAATTTCAGTGGTAAGTTCTCTTTAGACTGATTGTCATGCAATTGACTAATTTCACCTTCAAATTAACTGCTAATCCTAGAGGTGCATATACTTTTGCCATTCACAGCTAATATTGGATCATTTTCCTCAACAAATAAATGCCCAAGTATAATATTTTTGTTTCATTTGTTTAACTGGGTTCTCTATCTACATTTAGCACTTGTGTGAAAATCTGATGTTGTTTTAGGTCAAATTTATGCAGATGTATAGAAAATTCTAAAGGGTTCACAAACTTTCAAGCACCACTGCACTACCTCAAGTGTATATGTGTATATCTGCTGTTGTTTTTGCAGGGACACTTTGTACAGAAAATGCAAGAGGGCAAGAAGTGATCTTCAAGCAGACTTGTTTTGCACTTTTTTTTTTTTTTTTTTAAGTATCAAAGAAATGTTGGCACATTTCTGTATGTGACACAGCAGCAACAACAAAATCTTAATTGGATCAATTTGAGCATAAATTTGAATGCTAAGTACTTTGGGCTGGGTACAGGAGAACCCCACAAAAATTGTTCATGAACATTGCTATGACAGTGGCGACTGAATAACTGTCCCATGTACAAAGCTACACAAAATGTTCAACAGGAAGTTGTGGTAGCTTGTGCCTTAACACTATATACACCTCTAAAATACCATCCATTACTGCCAAGAAATTCTCAGCAATAAATTCACCAAAAGGACATCAGCCATTGTGGCCAAGTTGCTGGGGAATACTCCTGAAGTGTACTCCAGAGAGAAATTATGGAGACTCTTTGTTGGCTATTGAATGACTGGATTTTCCCTCCATGTCTATTTAATTACCAAATGGAAAATGAGATTTTAAATCACTTTGAACACATCTGGTGTTCATTTAACAGTCAAAAAGAAATGAATAAAAATCATACATGAATATAAAATCAACAATTTCAAGAATCTACAACAAGCAAATAAAGCCCAGTGAGCTCAAGGCTCAGGGATACTAGCCTAAAGTATTACTCTGTGGGAAAATTATACTATTTCTTTCTAAATAAGATTTAATTTAGAATGACTCAGAGAGACAGTCAGACAAACCTAAAGCCAAATCTACACAATCCAAGACATACTGACTGACAGGGCTGGACAAAACCTTTGTGGTCAAACACTAACCAGAACCAAATAATGTCCTTAACATGGAATGTGAGGACAGAAGCACACAGTTCATTACTGAAACACTGACAACATTTACATGGACAGCAATAATCTAATTATTGAGCTTAATCTAAGTAAGGTAATAATGTGATTAAGGTGTTTACATGAG